>JAAOAQ010000044.1:0-150287 GCA_013396025.1 Fusarium phyllophilum | reverse complement strand
AAAGAGAGTTATAATCTATAGTAATATATGAATTCTTATCAAGGGATAACGCTCTTTATCGAGACGGAAGACGTTGGACATGGCGGAACTAGGGCGGAATCCAACGCAAGCCACGTACCGAGGCATCAAAGATACGGTCCACTTCCTCTACCCCAATTCCCGCAACGATAGAAGACATACAGAAGCTACTAAGCTCAAAATACAAATACCAAGAAATACTGTCAACCTTAATTTATTTAGTCACATGCACCTCGCCTTCAGCTTTGACCCTAAAACATGATCTACGTACGTAACCCTATGGCAACGACCCTATTATCTCTACCTCGGCTGGCACACCGAGGTTTCGAGACTTGAATCGTAGCTAATAGGGCCAAGATTGGTGTAATGCGGAGATGGTGGGAATCAAACCGCGCTAAATTGGGTCTTCCCCAGATTTGGAGGAGCCCCCGAAGCGACAAGGAGAAGAGAGAAGCAGGGAACCAACTACGTAGTACATATTCATTTAGCTCCTCATCTTTTTTCCCTTTTCTTTCCTCTATTCTCCTCATTCTCTCCTCTTCCCTCTAATTTCTGAATACCCTCCCTCTAATCCCTGTTCAAGATGGTCTTCTATCCTCCTCCCTCGGTTAGCCTGCCCTTCGGTAAACTCACCCTGTCGTCAGTTTCAGCTCCTCTGCTCACATTCCTTAGAACCTCCCGAGTCAATCACCATCCCGGACTTCATCTTCAGCGATAAGCACGCTCGCAAGCCTATTGCTCAGTCCAGAAATCCCTTCACATGTGGTATCTCCGGTAAGACGTACACCACAGAAGAGGTCATCCAGCGTGAGAAACTTCTCGCGCGTGCTCTTGCGAAGCGCCTTGGCTATGATGTCCACGATGGAACAGAGTGGGATAGAGTAGTGGCGCTCTTCTCAGTCAACACTGTATGTTTGAGCTCAGTCACACAAAAATCCAACTAACGTATAAGGTCGACTACATTACCATGACCCATGCTGTTCACCGTTTGAACGGAATCGTCACACCCGCCAGTGCCGCATATTCTGCCCCAGAACTCGAGCATCAGCTCCGCTCATCCGGCGCAAACGCCCTTTTCACTTGTGTTCCTCTTCTCGAGACCGCTCTCACTGCCGCGAAGGCAGCCGGTATCCCCGAGGATCGTGTCTTTCTTCTACCCGTGCCCGGCTTCGAGTCCAAGCCACCTTTCAAGTCAATCGATGATTTGATTGCAGAGGGCAAGGATACGCCCGAACTTCAGCCTCTGAATTGGGTCAAGGGTCAAGGCTTGAGGCAAGTTGCGTATCTATGCTACTCCAGTGGAACATCAGGTCTCCCCGTAAGTCTCACCAGATTTTGATGAAATGACTACGCGGCTCACAAACTGTAGAAAGCGGTTGAGATCACTCACGTCAATGTGATCGCAAACGTTATGCAAATGACAGTCCAAAACGCAGAAGGCCGAAAAGCAGCGGGAGTCGACACTCAGGTTCAGCTTGGTCTCTTACCACTCAGTCACATTTACGGCCTCGTCCCAGTCGCTCATTGGGGTAATGTCATCTCACCCCTGTTCCTACGTCTCACTGAACTAACTTGTCCGAAGGCATCTACAATGGCGATGAGACAGTCATTCTGCCCAAGTTCGAACTCAAGATGTTCCTCGCTACCGTCCAACGCTTCAAGATCGAGCAAATGGCCCTCGTCCCTCCCATCATGGTCCAAATGCTGAGCCACAAGGCGGAATGCCAAAAGTACGACCTCAGCTCTGTCCGCTTCATCTTCAGTGGTGCTGCTCCCCTTGGAAAGGAAACAATCTCTGGCTTGAATGAAATCTGGCCCAGTTGGAACATCTGCCAAGGTTACGGTACGTCCCCTTCAATCACGCGCCGTGTCTTGTCATTAACTTTGCAGGCCTCACTGAAACGTCACCCGTTGTCTCATCGACTACCGAACTCGATATCGATCCCGGCTCCTCTGGATCACTTCTTCCTGGTATCAAGGCCAAGGTCATCGATGCCGAAGGCAAAGAGGTTACGGAATACAACACTCCCGGTGAACTCTACGTCCAAGGCCCCAGTGTTGTTCTGGGATATCTCAACAATGCAAAGGCCACAGCTGAGACCTTTGTAACCCACAGCGATGGACGCTGGATGCGAACTGGTGACGAGGTTATCGTTCGCAAGTCACCCAAGGGCATTGAACATCTTGTCATCGTAGACCGAATCAAGGAGCTTATTAAAGTCAAGGTAAATTTCACCACCTTAACGCCCTTGCTCACCTACTTACACACTCTAATAGGGCCACCAAGTCGCACCAGCTGAGCTCGAAGCTCATCTTCTCACCCATCCTCTCGTCGACGACTGTGCCGTTATTCAAGTCCCTGATGAACGAGCTGGCGAAGTCCCCAAGGCCTTCGTCGTCAAAGCACCCGAAGCCAAGGGTAAGTCCGACGAGGAGGTCACAAAAAGCATCAACAAGCACGTGGAAGAGCACAAGGCGCGTCACAAGTGGCTCAAGGGCGGCATCGAGTTCATCGAAATCATTCCCAAGAGTCCCAGTGGCAAGATCCTTCGACGTCTGTTGAGAGACAAGGAGAAGCAGGCCCGCAAGGAGAAGGGAGCCAAGCTGTAATGACATGGTGCATAGAGAGTGTAAGAAAGAGGGGGAAATTCATGCGCTTCCTACAAGGAAGTAGAGCGATTAATGACTATTAGATCACTTAACAAACTTATCATATACCATTGATCTTGTGGCAAGCCTATGCTTTTAAATCCCGGCTTCATGGTATCAGGGCCATGCTAACCTTGAAAAGAAAAGGAGACGCTCTTCAATTGACGATTGATTGCTCAGTGTGCTCCTGGGAACCATAAAACCCATCTTACGTGCTCGTATCCTGTAGATCGGACAGACGCCATCGCCAAACACAGGAACTCCCTGAAGAGACCATATATCAGCATTAATGCAGTTTTCCAGAGTCATTCATGATATCACATTGATGCAAGTCCGAGCATTGTTTAAAGCATTGAGACTGCATTGTATTGAATGAAGTCTAGCTGAGATGTCTATAAAGCGAGTGGAACTTTTGTATTACATCGATTCATTAATCTTTACCCAGAGACACGTAAGACCCCCTGCCCCCTTTTTTCCATGAGATATTTTCTTTAGTCTGTCCCAAAGACTTCTCAGAATACCATGCCCTTGGCCTGCTTGCTTTGAGCATCCTTCTCCCTGATGTCAATGTTCCTCCACATGAAGAGGCAGACGACGCAGAGAGGGATGAACGCGCAACCAGCGTAGATCATCTTTTGCTGCACATAGTCATAAGCAGCAATGATAGCGTCTCGCTCAGGGCTGCCAGCAGGGTAAGACAGCTGAACGTTGATGTCGCCATAGATGGTAGCAGTCATGTTCTTAGCAGACTCGGGGAGCTGCTTTGCAAGCTCGGTGGGTAGCATGTTAGTCCAGATGCCACCAGCAATGGCCACACCGATGGAGGAACCGATACCACCGAACATACCCCAGATGGCCAGAGCGACGGCGACATCCTGATGCTTGACGGAAGACATGACTGCGATACGTGCAGTCAAGGACCAGATACCACTGTAGATACCGTTGAAAAGCTGACACATGACGAGCCAGTTGACGGCAGTCTCAGGGTGACGGAAGTGGATGAGAAGGGCGGTACCGAGAACCAAGAAAGGTACACCGACGAAAGAAGGCCACTTGAAGCGCCCCAGGTATCGAATGGCGATGCCAACGAAGGGTCCAACGAAAGCAGCCATCAGAGAGAACGAGTTGAGGATATAACCAGAAGTGGTGACACTCTCAAAGTGAACAACCTGCAAGTAAGAGCCGTAATAGGTATCCCAGCAGAAGATAGAGGCAAACATAATACCATAGATAAGACAGGCTCCCAAAATAGTGCGATCAGCAAGCAGGTGAAAGGGAAAGTAAGGCACAGGGGCGAAAAACTTCTCCCAAACGACAAATGCGGCAATGAGAACGACACCAAGGATTGGCATGGCAATGATATAACCAGTGGCCCAGCCGTTGGGAGCAGTAGCAGCGATGCTGAAAGGGAGTAGGAGTAGAGCCCAACCGGCACTGGTCAGGAAAAGGCCAATAACTAGAATAATGTTAAAGACTGTGCGTTGAAAGTAGGCAAAGATGAAACTCACCATCGAACTGCACAAAGTAGTACTTGAAAGACTCCCAAATAGTGCGATTGTGTACCTTCTCAGGGGCAAGACCAAATTTCTTGGCCTTCATCTCATTCATGATGAAGATGACCATGACGGGAATACAGAACGCCAACAGGATGATACAGAACGAACCGAAAGCCCATCGGAAGTTGACGTTCTTCAAGAAGAGCTCAGCAATCTTGGGACCGGCGAAAGTGGAGCTGATGGTAGGCGTGTAGTTGATACCCATGATGATCAAACGGTTGCGGAGAGTAGTGGTATCGGCGACCACAACGTCAATGACATAGATGAGACCGAGATGGCCAACCCAGTAGAAGGTGTGCGCAGCAGCATACATCTCGACGCTGTTGCATGTAGCCTTCATGATCATACCGACAACAATCAAGAGAACCATGGCACCGAAACCCCAAACTCGACCCCAGATGTCAATGATCTTGGCAAGAGTCAAGTTCCAGACGGCACCCAGAATCGAGGCTACGATACCAGTTGAGGCGAGAAGACCGTGTGAAGCAAAGGCTGAAGTGACGTAAGGAATGAGGTTGCTCTGCACATTCTGGAGCAGACTATCGACGAAGGAGACGAGGAACAGACTGGGAATAACAGAGTCAGTATAGTCATGGCGAGGTAAGGTAACCACTTACAAGACAAAGGTGGCAATCAGCATCTTCTTGGTCCAGACGCTGGTGATGGCCTCGGCTTTCTTGACACCCTGCTGCTTGAACTCATCATCGGAGAAGTCCTTGAGATCCTCATCGACCATCATGTTGTTGTTGGCGGGAGCCTTCTCAATGTCTGGGACAGACACTTCGTTGACGGGCTCAGGCCCGTTCATGGTATGAGTCGCCATTGGAACGAAAGGTATCAGAATCGTTCCAAAGGGAAGAGGTGCTCAGTTCGGCTCAATGGATCGAGAGAAGAAAGAGAGAAGTAAGCTTGACGATTGCTCAATCTATGAGGGGACCACAAGGTCGCATTGAAGGGGGGAGAGCACCCATTAAGTACCTTGCCCTACCAGGCCAAGATCGTAGCTCATTGCAACTCTGGCTGCATGGGAAGCTCTCACTAGAGCGAGAATTGAGAACGGGATAGGCGATGATCATCCATGGCTAGATTTCATAGAACGAATCCTTCAGAAGGCTAAAACGGTAACTGGTCTCCGATGGGTGAGCTTCCTAAGCCCACCTATAACTGGCGGTGCTACGTTTGCCATGAGCCAGGTAAGGATTAAGCTCATTGCGACCCTGGACACTCAACGGCAGAAAGCCTCTGTTCGAGACGAACCCTCTCGCTGCAGAGACGTCTCTGGTTCTGGGATGGCGAGAAAAAGACGCACTAACACCGATCATCCACGCTCTATTTGCTTGGCCCTACGAGTCTAACCCTTGGAAATAGCACCGTAGACGTGCCAAATGGAGACCTTGCAGTGTCGGGAGCATCATTGGATGAAGCTTATTTCCAGAAGCTATCCGCCCATCGACCGGGGTGAGTTGGTCGAGAGTGGCGTCGCTCCAACTGCTTGGTAGGGTATAGCGCCGTTTGGTGTTGACCCCCAAGAACACCAACGCAAGTTTTTCAGCGCTAGTCGTATATCTGATCATCTGATAATCTGATAAGCAGCACCAGCACCGAAGATCGCACCTCTTGGCCGCCCTTCACCTTCCAGCGTGCGGCGGCACGTCGATCTCATCCGTCCTTCTCCGAGTATAAGCATGTGAAGGAAGGCTCATTGACATTTTTGTCTCAGAAAAGGGCCAAAGAATTCGTCCAGGGTTCCCTTGCATGTTGCTTGTCATATATTGCGAGAAAGATTAGATCGATCGTAAAGCCAACAACCAACAGCGCGTCTATAGCGTCTAAAGAAACGCAGCACCACATAACAAGCCGTGGGGCCATACGAGACTATTTTCCGGTAAGTGGGCGCTGGTCGATGGTGAGAACAGCCAGACTCCGATTTGACCCTGACGAGTTTTCGGGTCATTTCCAACCAGGAAGAGCAACGGAGGCGCTTTTTGGCGCAAATAAGGTCGTGAGCCATGATCTTGGCATCAGGCATTCGGAGAGAAATGGGCAAGCCACTAGAACGGGATTCCGAAGCATGATGTTTGGCCGTGGGCCCAGTCTCGAGGCTCTGCGGGACTGAAGCTCTCCTCTTTGTCTTTATCAATCCGACCGCGATATAGCACTGCGAAGTCGAGACTTGCCCCGATGGCCTGAAGCTCCACAGGCCAAAGCACGCCTAAATGGCTTCGGGTTCATTGATAGAGCTGTTGACGATCCGGTCAGAAGGAACTCGATTGTCAAGGTAGCCCAAAGATTGAGACTTGAGGCAAATTCCTTTCCTCTCTGGGGCCTTTGGTGTTCGGTTCAACGTCTTGGCAAGCCATTCGTCCATTCTGAAAATAAGCCCTCCATCTAGAGCTTGTAATGTGGCTAGGATTCAATGATGCTGGGCTGAACCCACTGTGGATGTCAAGCATCGGATTGACTGCTGCCTGGCCAATATCTTCCTTTCTCTTGACCTGCTTTGTCGTACTCATGTGGGGGTCCGGTGATTGATAGGCCGATTCTGCAGGATCACATCCGAGGAATGGTCTTGTTTGATGTTCCAGACAATATGTATACATACTAGACCTGTTTAGCATCGCAGGAACCGACCGTCCGGGTGACATTTTCCATGAGGTGGGCCAGAGAAGTCCCTGTTGTAGAGTTAGAGAGTCTTGGCGCCGGAGAGCAGTGAATAGTCTCCCAATAGCATCGCAATATATCCGAACTACTGTGGTCTCTTCTGTAAGCAGAAAAGAGCCTTGTCTTTCCTTGGACCAAGAAATTAGTGTAAAGAGGCCGAGAACAACGACCGATCTCAAGTTTGACAAGGGAATGGAGTCTTTTGAACCTCCCGATCTGATCCGCCAAAGCGTTCCTCCGGTTGCAGAGTGGAAATGCATTTTGGATAGCAACAATAACTCAGAGAGCATCATATCCCAATGATAGCACTCTGCGAGGTGAACCAATGTCTAGATTCATCGATATCGAGACTGGGTTGTGTTGCATCGCCGATCTGGTGTTTGCCACCAACTGCAAACTGCAACTGATTGATTTGATAAGATTAGATTATCTCGAAATGCTTAAATTGCCATCGTGTCTTGGCGTTGGACCCTGGTGGCGCCGCGAATCCTTCGACATCGCTGATCCTGGATTTTTGTGTGCACATGATCGGAGAAGCTACCGGTCGAATTGCGACATTTGGGATAGACATGAATCCTACGAACCGAAAAATTGTGAGGAACGCGTGGCCAAGCCAGGGTTGGTGAGAAATCTGGAGGTTGGTGTTCTAAGTGAAAGACATTGTTAGGCAACTGTAGGAAGGCCTTGGGCAGTCTTACTTTGAACTCAGAAAGCTTTGATCGGATTAAGTATGCTGCAAGAAGGCTCTGAGCTCTATTTCTCTCAGATGACAAGGTAGAGCCGACAACATCCGCACATAAAATGACAACGGTGCTAATATCGCAAGTTGGTATCATCGAGTTCGAGAAGCCTTAGACTTTCAGCAAGGGGGCTCAGATCTTCGTGAGTTGGTTCCGATCTGCTAAGTTACTGCTTATACTGGACACTATACATCCCGTGTGATCGAACAAGGCCTCCATCTCCTATGTCGACAGACCACCTGTAGTACCACTCACCGTGCTTTGCCTCCTGTGTCAAGCACATAGAGGTATTTCCCGCGTAACGTGGATACTTTGATGCTGTGGCTGTGCCTCTTTTTCCAGGTAAACTTGCGATCGATCGATTATAACGTCTTTCTTTGGGCGAAAATGGACAATCACTGGCCTGTATTTCCACTCAGAAGTAACGACAGTAGATTCACCAGCCTCGGTCTTATTATACTTACTGGAGAGAAACCAAGCATCAGAGAGATCGAAATACTGCCGAGTCGAATGTCTTGACTTTCACTATCTGGGCGATCGGTGGTCGGTCGAGGGTGGCAAGTTGATCGCTGTCAAGCCTACACAGGGAAGAATTACAACTTTTCCCAGCAACCTCAAGACATATACAAATGCAACATGACATGGTAAAGAAAGTTCGATATTGTAATGCCACCAAGTGGACACTGTTAAGAAAGCACCCAGAAGAATGGAATGTGATTGAGAAGTCGGCGTCCCTAAGTCTGTCTATCTGTAGGTGCTATGTCTGTCCTCACATGGCAGGCGAGACCTAAGCATGGCACTTTCCACAAACATAAACAAACAGGTAAAGACAACCCTTACATTTCTCTTCGGAAACGAAACTGTGCTAACTGCCAGCCCATAGAAGTGCAGCCACTTAAGGCCAGTGCTAAGGTACCTAAGTTGCAAGTAATTTCAGAGTCGTCGATTGTACAGGATGCTTACAACTTCACAAGAGACAAGCAACTACTTCACATGGCAAACAGACATAGGCGAGCATTGGGGATTGATTCAAACAAAAATAAGTCAATATTAACATTAAACAACCAGCCAGCGGGTATATATGCTTCTGTGCATCTCGGCTCAACTGGTAACTTCCCTTGCTCTTTTTCTTTTCTACTTCATTTTTTTCTTCGACCTCCAGACTTGATGTCACATGAGGATCCGGTCAGTACCAAGTTTCCACACTAATGCATAGTTCGTAAGGATCGTAAGAATGATACATGTTTGATGAGAGCGCTGTCTAACTTCCCTGGAAGCTCAAGCGGTCTCGGGATGCGGGCGTACATAGCATACATACAGGTCCCGCCTCAGGTACCAAGACCTAATCTATAAACAACAAGGAAAAACAGAGATGATGTGCGAAGCGCATCAAGACCCTTAAAGGGCAATGGCAACAGCCAGGATGGCGGCGGCGATGCCCATGCCGTTGCGAGCGGCACCAGCAGTCACGGGAACGCCAGTAGCGGTGGGAGCGGGGAGACCACCGGTGCCGACAGCGGGCTTGCCAGTGATGAGAGTCTCACCAGCGCCGGGAGCCTCGTAGCCGGGAGCAGGGGCCTCAGTACCGGCAGCGGGAGCGGTGGCAGGGGCAGTCTGAGCAGGGATGGGACCGTTACCAGCAGGGCCGGAGGTGAAGCCAACCTCGGGGACAACGATCTCAGTCTCAATGGTCTTGACAGTGGAGGATCCCTCAACAGGAGTACCGCTGGCGACAACGGGCTCAGTGATGGTGGTAGCAACAACGACGGTGGTGTAGTGAGCAGAGGTGATGATGGTGGTACCAGTGACAGTGATGTGCTCGGTGACGGAGTCGGCACCAGTGGCAATGACAGGGTTCTTCTCGACGTAAGGAGCGCAGATACCCTGGAAGAAGGAGACGGCCTGGGCAACAGTGTCGTCGTTCTCAGCGTGGGCATAGAGACACTCGAAGACGTTGGAAACGAAGTCCTTGGAGGGGCAGTAGCAGGCAGCGTCGGTGTTGTCCTTGCAGTCGGCGACGTATTCAAGGAAGGTGTTCAAGCAGCTGGGGACAACATCGGGAACGTCATAACCATCCTCAGGAGCCTTAGGGGTTTCAGGCTTCTCATCAGAGCCAGTCTTCTCGGGCTTGGGAGCCTTGTGAGTGATGGTCTCGGTGACGGGGCAGATGGTAGTGGAAACGGCAACAGTCTCAGTGACAACAGCAGGAGTACCGGCGGTGACGGGGCAGTTGGTGACCTCAGGGCCGCAGGAGGTGATGGTCTTGACCTCAGTAGAGTAGATAGTAGAGGTGCTGTCGTAGCTGGTGACAATGGTGGTGTGCTCCTCAGGGACATCAGTGGTAGCGTTGGGGGAAGAACCCTCAGTGGTCTTGGCAGGCTTGTCACCAGTGGGCTTGTCGCCGGTAGGCTTCTCACCAGCAGGCTGAGTGTAACCAGGCTTGTCACCAGTGGGCTTCTCACCAGCAGGCTGAGTGTAACCAGGCTTGTCACCAGTGGGCTTCTCACCAGCAGGCTGAGTGTAACCAGGCTTGTCGCCACCCTCAGTAGGCTTGGTCTGGCCAGGCTTGTCGCCGGTAAGAGTCTCGGTCACAGGGCAGATAGTGGTGGAGATGGCGACAGTCTCAGTGACAATGGCGGGGGTACCAGCAGTGACGGGGCAGTTGGTAACCTCAGGGCCGCAAGAGGTGATGGTCTTGACCTCAGTGGTGTAGACGGTGGAGGTGCTGTCATAGACAGTGGTGATAACGGAGGTGTTCTCGCCAGCAGGGACAGTCTCGGTGTTGTCACCAACGGGAGCGGAGGTAGTTTCAGAGCCAGAAGATCCGGAAGTGGTCTTGCCGCCAGCAGGGACAGTCTTGGTCTCCTCACCAGCGGGAACGGTCTTAGTGTTCTCACCAGCAGGGACAGTCTCGGTGTTCTCGCCAGAAGGAGCAGAGGTAGTCTGCTCACCAGCAGGAACAGTCTTGGTCTCCTCACCGGCAGGGAAGGTCTTGGTGTTCTCGCCAGAGGGGACGGTGTAGGTGTTCTCACCGGCAGGGACAGTCTCAGTGTTCTCACCAACGGGAGCGGAGGTGGTCTCAGCAGGAGAAGAACCAGAAGTGGTTTGCTCGCCGGCGGGGACGGTCTCAGTGTTTTCACCAGAAGGAACGGTCTCGGTGTTCTCGCCTACAGGAGCGGAGGTAGTCTCAGCGGGAGAAGATCCGGAGGTAGTCTGCTCACCAGCGGGAACAGTCTCAGTGTTCTCGCCGTAAGGGACAGTCTCGGTGTTGCCACCGGCGGGAGCAGTGGTAGTCTCCTCACCAGCAGGGACGGTCTTGGTGTTGTCACCGTAGGGAATGGTCTTGGTGTTCTCGCCAGAGGGGACGGTGTAGGTGTTGCTGGGAGGCTGAGGCTTGTCACAGTCGAAGTCGATTTGGGGAACCTCGACACGGCACTTGTCCTTGGGCTTGTTGGGCTGCTTGGGGTAGACGAAGCGGACGTTCTTGGCACCACCACACTGGCTGTTGTAAACATCGGTACCGTCCTTAGAGCAGTCGGCCTGGTGCTTGCAAGTAGAGCCGTCAGGCATGTCATAGTGGAACTCGAGACGGCAGTCGAACTCGGGTCGGACGTGGAACTTCTTCAGAGAGAAAGACTTCTCCTTGCTGCCAGCACCACATCCGAAAGAGGGAGCAGCCTCCTTGGCAGGGCCACACTCAGCAGAGATAGACTTGCCAAAGGTACGGCCAGAGAGATCGCGCTTCGACTTATCGGTTCCACAGGTCCAGCCCTTGAAATCAAAATCGTTGTACTTCTCGAACTGACCGACCTGGAGATCATCCCAGTACCAGCCTTTCTTCTGGTTCTCCTGACACTTGTTGTCGATGGCACGGGGAGGAGTATACTTGGGAGCCTCCTTCCAGTTACCCCAGTGAGCGGAGACCTCGCCAAGGCTGGCAGTGAGAGCCAGAAGGGCAAAGTTGGCCTTCATGGTGAAAGAATTGTCGGGGGTGGTAATAACTAGTTGTGTGTGTAGCGAGTGTGTTATATGCAGAACAGAATATTAAGAAATGGAGTCAAAGGAAACGAATGACTTTGACACCAGAACAAAAAAGAGAAAACTTTGTTGTAAAGAAAAGAGGAAAAGAAAAAGGTGAGTGATAATCCAAAAGAAAAGTCGAAAGAGGTGGGAATGAGAAGCATCTATATACCCACGAGTCTCTGTGTCTATCATAAGACCTGGAGGAGTGCTGGTCTGCGGAGGCAAAGAGCAACCAGCCCGGCATCTGGTACCAAACATGGATTGTCCCCTCTATGGCCCATGCCTGGTGGAGATACCACCGGTGATGGGAACCCCTGATACTCCTCTAAAGTCAGGTTGAGCATCGACGGTCGGCTGAAGGTTCGAAAAGGTCTCTCCAAGAATTCAGGTCCGTCCGGTGAGGTTTGACACAACGGTTTGTGGTCCAGGGCGCCTCAGGGACAATGACAAGGATGAGTATCCGTGACAGGGACCCATGTCGTTAGAAGTTTCTCCATTGACAGGGGCCTTTAACAGCGGCTCGGTGCAAGCCCAATAATCTGTGGCAGCATTATCCAGGGTGTGTATCTTTCTCAGGTCTTGGCTGTGGATGGACTGATGAGCGAGCGAGTTTGCACCATGCGAAGCGCAATGCCCAACGGTAGCCAATGTGATGCCTGTGCCTGGCCATGGATGAGAACCAACCTTGTCTTTACTCGCCTTGCCGAAGTGCCATTCTTAGAAAGGTTAACATAACTTTTTGTTTATGCTTGACAGGGCTTGCTTCAGCTGGCCCATCTCCCGCTGCTGGGCTGCGCTTCAAAGAGGCCGCACTGCATATCCCGATCTTCAGGCGCTTGCCATGAGAAAACAGTGCATAATGTAAACCAATACCAATTGAAAGGCGGTTATGCATATTCTGATAAAAGCTCCGAGGCGCTACTGCACGTGCTGATGGCCACTAGCAGAGCGCCTCTCAGTTGGCCAAAAGCGAAACAGAGCTTCTAGCCAGTTACCCAGGTGGGCGTTTAGAGCACTTTGCGGGGCATCGACAGCGGGAAAATTCACACCCCGCTGTGAGGCTTGCACTTGGACGCTGAGATAGCGGTTAAACTAAGACAATGAGGAGAGAGACAATTCAGATGGTGGATGCCCGCGGGCTCAGGTTACAGTCATTGGTATCTCCTATCTACTAAAAGCACAGTATCATTGACGCATAATACCTGTCATAATTTACAACGCCAAAAGGGGTTCGCTCTCTTTTCCTGCCTGAGATGTTTCTTTCCTTTTCCCCAGGACAAATTGCTCCTTCCGCCGCCCGCGTCTGCCGTCCTTTTCTTGGGTATCATCCATCTCTACGAATGGGCAAGTGCAACTGATGAATGAAACGCTGCGCCACCATATTAGAACATGTTAAGGATCAGGGGCATCGATGGCTCGGACCCCGTTAACGTCCCGCACAGGCTTCTGCTGGTACAGGCACCATATCCGCCAATCGCGCAGCAGCGCTTGCTTGGTGCCCTGGCGGTTGCCAATTGGCCGTTTGGGCATTTTTGGGCGAGCCACTCAAGGTGCTGGACCAACGTATCGAAGGTACTTGCTTTTGTTCTCGTTCGGATTTCTCCTTGAATGGGAGCATCGTGGTCCGGCGCTGTTTCCCCAGACCGCCACCGCAAGCCACTGACGGTTGGTCGTGACAGATGGAAGGTGCCAAGGCATCGCTTGCAGTCAGACCGTTACCAACCTTGCTACGGGGAAAATAACGTGCTCGTCCTCTGATCTAGATGGGCCACTTCTTAACAACAGCAAAACGATGCTGGTAATTACCTACCATGCATCACGATTCCATTATCAAGGATGGACAATGTTTCTTGACTCATCCTAAAAATAACATCGCCACGTGATTAACCCTCGCACTTGTTCCTCTTCATGGATCTACAGCAGGCCTCCGAAGAAACCACGATTGAGTAAACCTTACACCTTGAGCATGTCATTAATTATGGTTCAGACGCGGGTTGCTACGTCAAAGGAGATTACAACACCAAGGGACTTGGTCTATGTCCCCTTTTGCAGCACCTCGCCAATTGATAGGAGAACGGAGATATTATAGAGCCAGTCCACAAATCCACCGTTTCCACCGGACTTGACGGGGATGCGAATCACGGAAGCAGGCCATCTATAACGGACAAGGTTCGTAATACAATAAGTGATCATGGATCTGGCTAACACGGCCAAACACAGGCTTGGCGTGACTGACGGCCTGACTGATTGATTCAGTCGCCTTGCTTGTACATCATCTCTGGGCCTCATTTGCTGTGATAGCTCTGAAAAGGATGAAAGATCTCAATTCGCCACCTATACTGTTCTGATCGGATCACTGGTCTTCCTTGAGGCTAGACTATCCCCAAGTCTTGCGGGTACTTTATTACTGGGTACATGTTGATGGACTACGAAACATGGCGCTTGCGTACCACTCAAAATCTATGCATAAGAATCACAACAGGGTAAGAAAATGTGTGATGAACAGCATTGACCCTCTGCGATTCTTTTCATCATGCCGAAGATGACCAGAATTACCAACGCCGAATGGTCTCGCGGCTACCCAGCTTCCTTCTCTATCTTTAGGACGGGTGTTCATTTTTAGCACCGAGCGCCACCACCCGTCCAGTAGCATGGCGAGACAGACCCTGGGCGCGTGTGTTTGACGCCAAGGAGTCTCAGGAACAGGCCGCCCTAGTCTGTTTCAATATCAGGGCAGCCAATCATCAATTACTGAGCTACGGATCTGAGACGACGCCGATGCCTTCCAGCCCTATTACCCTTCGAAGTTTTTTCCCCTTCACAACGTTAGCAGATCCTATTCTGGACCCGAAAGCATCCCGAAAGAGAGCTCGCAAGGGAAAAGCGACTAATCAGGACTCTCGGGTCAAAAAATTGCGAGCCTACCCGTCCGGTGTTTCCCAAGTCCGGAACGATCGGCAAATGCCTGTTTGTTTTGGCAATCATGAAGTCCCGGGTAGCTTTTGGTGATACAGAAAAGTAATCGCCTGTAACTGAAATCGAAGCTAAACAACATCCAGACACGATGCGATTCATTATGGAATAAATTACAAAGTCAGGGTCTCATCGGGATGTCTTTAACAGCCAGCTGAATCTTATACCAGTTATGTTACAATATTCTGTGCCAAATAGAGCTCTAAAGAGAGTATTCACTGTTTGCTCTTACAGTCTCAAGGTTTGAGTTACCAACCTTGAAACTATGCTTACTTGGCCAACACTAAATCGGGAAGTGCACTGATTGTTTCATTCAAAAGATATAATGACGAAAAGGGTAGCTTGAATAGCCAGTCGCAACATATGGCAGCCCTGTCCTTCACCTAAATCCCGAGTCTGTATCCAACCTTAGTCTATAATGACAAATTTGGTCTCTCCGGACCACACAAATATGATTAGTGGCTGCCTATGTCGTCGAAATTGCGAGCCGAACATGGCTTGTGAGCATTTATTTGCCGATACAGACTTGTCCAGATGACTAGCAGCAGTCGCTTACAGGATTTCGACCGCACACTCCACCAACTTCCGCTCACTTGAGATCAACGGCACTATTCATGAAAGCTCCCGGTGGCTTGCTCACGTCATGGATCAATTAGCCTCCGTGCGCTATCAACCGACACTGTCACACTGATGGGGACCCGTCCGACGCCTATTATTTAGCTTAAATGTTTCTCCGTGGTGGTATTCCCGCCAAAACCCCCCCGATGTCTCATGTTCACAAAGGCGAAATACGATGTGCCGAAGAATCGCTAAGCCAATAAGTAACTCAAGATCTTTATGGAGTCGCTGTGCTGGTACTCCTGACAAAATCGAGAAGACTATGTCGGTAATCTTGACGATGTATCATCGCCGTTGTCGTTTCGATTTTAACTCGGGGTTGTCATATCGTTGATAGCCTGTCTAGCTTGTTCTGTGCAGTCGCCTAAAGCCCGGCTCGCGGAATAAGGTCGAACCATCATAGAATGTAACGATGCCCTGAAGACCCCTGAAGACAGAACGATGCAGCGTTACAACGCGTGTTCTTGGGACGGACAGGGGAGATCCCGGCCGAGACTAGTTCGATTGTCCTGCCAGGTTCGACTTAGCGTTTTCTCTTCTTGTCGTTCCGTGTTTCGAGTTACGGCCGTGGTGGCTTTGGATGAAACTTGCGATCTGCCAGGCACGACACAAACGGTAGTTGTATTTTGCTTTTGAACGTTGAGGTGACATGGTTCTTTGCTTTTTTAGTAACGTCAATCAACTGTCACCAATAACCGGAAACGACATTGAGAGCGAATTTTGATCGAGACACCCAGTCCTGGGTGTCCATACGCGATCGTACGTTTTTACAACAATATGTTCCTATTGTATCCTGCAGCAAATGAGATAAAATTATGCTCAGGCTAGTTATGCTGCAACATACTGATCGTCAGTCGCCTCATCTTCGATCGATTAGACCATGAATTTATTGTTCAGGTCGATCATTTTGCACCAAATGACTCCACTGATCGTCATATCCAAGCGTTATTCTGTGGTCTCCGGGCGTTTCATGGACTGTCAACAGTTTACACGGATCAGAGCTGACTCGCCTTACAGCAGCTCGGTCCAGCGAAGAGAAAAAGACCATCCGTCACATTAGTATCGAGCAGAGTCCTGGCCCAGCTGGCATGTGTGTTTGCTGTTGCATTTCAGTTGGTTCACTTGTCAGTTTCCTTGCAAGCACTTGCATGGGTACAGCGGTAGCTTTACAACCTCTCAGGGGAACCAAAGGTTTCTATGACAATTCACATCCACCAACCCTGATTGAGCTCACAAGACCTAACAACGGTTCAGACTTGTCACTTGCGAGCGTACCTGCATTTAACCTCCGAGTTCCGTCCATTTGGGGATCGGGCTGATGCTGCATCGGGTTATGCAAACCTGGACCTGGCCGATTCCGTTTCCACTTCGGGGAGCTAGGAGGCCATTTCTCTGCGTTTCTTCCGAGCTGAGTGGTGGAATTCTTACTGGGTTCATTCAACCTGGTCGTTCTTCCGGTCAACAACGGGCTTAAGCAATCACAGGCTGAAAGTTTTACCGCGAACTGAGAGGTTCCGACTGAATCCGCGTATTGCTAAGTCACTAGACAATTGTGATAGGTAAAGTGACCGAACTCTCTCGAGGTGAAAGCGGAAGCTTTACAAAAGCAAACAGAGGCTTCCATTCTAAGAGTTGACCGGGGCCAGTTTCACCATGGGAGCCACTTGAGCATAAAAATCCCACATCATTGACTTTGTCTATGAGTTGAGCATTGAGAACACGCATTGGCCATTTTATATTCGAGACGGCGATGTTGAAGCTGAAAAAAGTCAAACACTGGCTTGCCGGCCTGTTGATCAGGCTCGAAGGAGACGTAGGAAGAACTTTCACTTGACCTTTTACTTGCCTCGGAGATGTATCTGGCAAGAGAAAGGTGCTAGATACTGGATATTGGTGTTCCGATTGATCTTTCAACTTTCCTGATTTCTCCCCAAGTTGTCTCGGTGCCCTGGTCTGTATATCAATACTATAATGAGTTTCTCTTGTCAGATCCCCTTCAGCTCAAGAGTTTACGCTCCCAAGCTTTCTCTGCAAGAGGTAGAGCCCAATTACTCACCCACTCCGATCGCAGAACCTGATCAGCTGTCATACGCTCTTCTGGCCTGAAGCGCAGCATCCCTTTGATCATATCTAAAAAGGCACGGCTCTCCTCAACATCCAACTTTTCCGTCTTCTTCTCTCTCTGTATAGTCAGATCAAATCGCTTCTGGAGCGGCCACGTCTCTATCCCCCCCTTTCGCTGTCCGTCCTCAGTAAATAGGTTTGTTCTGGTC
The DNA here is from genome assembly GCA_013396025.1 of Fusarium phyllophilum. Taxonomy (NCBI): domain Eukaryota; kingdom Fungi; phylum Ascomycota; class Sordariomycetes; order Hypocreales; family Nectriaceae; genus Fusarium; species Fusarium phyllophilum. The sequence continues at coordinate 132,776 of JAAOAQ010000044.1, read as the reverse complement.
TCCCATTTCTCCCACCACTCGTGGGGCAGGGGACCGAGCGCGTCGACCTGATCAGCGATCACCTCGTCCTCATCCCAGAGAAAGCCGCTCATAAATGGCCCGGAACCCATGCACTCCCAGACCATAAGCCCCAGGCTCCAGATATCAGAGGAGAATGTCAGAGGCTTCGTGGAATCAAACACTGCTTCTGGTGGTTGATTCTGCAAGTACGTGTAAGACAGCAGTCTTGTCTCCTGCGAAGGATTGAAGGCTGTTCCGAAATCGGCGAGCCACAGCCTGGCTTCAGGTAATAGAACCTCGTCGCTAGGTTTACCGAGCCAGTTTGGCGTATATACATTCTTTGGCACTGACGGTGAGGTGACCGGCTGACCATCAATCCTAGTCACTGGGTAAGGGTCTGGTTTATAGTATTTCTCATACACCTGTTGGATGGAGAGATGATCGAGCTCTGATCCAGGCAATTGGAGCAACACATTTCTTAGGTGAATATCTAGATACGATTAGATGATGCCTGAATGGCTATTGTACGTAGGGTAGATACTCACCGCCATGAACGAAGCCGGCCCGGTGGACGAAGGCCGTTGCCATGATTAGCTGTGCGGACAGCGCCCTGGCCACGTCAGGTTGAAAGGATATGTATCTCGAAGTCTTGATTGATTCGGCAATGCTGCATCTGGCCGGTGCAGTGACGATGCAAGAGTGTGTTCCGTTAGGTCCATTAAGTGTGAACTGGTCAAGAACTGGAGTGATGAGACTACCAGAGAATTCTTTGGCTCGATTCTCGGCCAGTTTGAGGAGGATATCGCTCTCTTTCGAAATTTGATCAGCTGTGCCGACTTTGATGGCATCGTACTTGTTGAGCTCCTGATCGCGGGCAAGCCAAATAGTCGAATAACCACCTTGGCCCAGCTTATCAACTATGTGATATCGCTGATTTAGTTTGTCGTTGACCTCAATGGGATGATACCCCCAGGGCAATATCTGTCGATGTATTCGACATTCCTGTAAAGTCGATAGGTTGGTGACTCTGCAGGCTACGTGGATATTGCTCTTCTACCAAAACCGCGATTTTGGTAGCACCAGCGTCTCAAAGACGGGCAGAAAGAGCCTCTCGTAGATCTACAACAAAAAGTCCGATGAAATAGTTGTAGCATTTCACATCAGAGGAATTTTAGGCGACTTTTGGGTTAGGCGATAGGGCGCCGTCAGTCGATCGATACCAGGGTAGAGTTCAATCTACTAACCTAAAAAGCAGTGATTTGATCAACTTCCATGGCCCCGCCTGGCATATATTGCTCATCCATGTACTTGGAGCAAGTTAGACAAGCAATTGGTAGGCGAGGAATGCAACCACCTCATTCCATCTTCACACAACACACAAGGTGTCATATGGAAATAAAATCCTCAACAAGCCATGATATACTGCACTCTTTGCGGAATCCAGATTACTGGACAGTCTGGCGAAACCTGGCTCGATGAGTTTCGAGCAAGTAAGTCACTGTCACTATTGACTGCAATACCTAGATTCTAATTTGACCAGTCTGGGTTGAGAGCGATTTATTGAACTATGTCGCTGTTTCTGGTGTCGGCCGATGGAGCAACAGCCACGATGAATTTTTGGGAACCGCTCCAGTTGATCCAAAGAAGCGCTATGACGACGATGCCGGACCAGGCACTACTATCGATGTGGCTTTGACACCTAATAAACCAACCATTTTCACACGTTCACTAGATGAAGACGTCTCGGCTTGGGGCTACGGCTTTCACGCATCTTGCTGGGATATCTTCACAAAGTATTCCAACCCGAACTTGGGCCACTTGTTTGCGGCATGTTTGTCTATGCCGACTGGTCAAGAGGCTTTCCTGAACTGGGGACATGACTATGGAGGAGCGAGCATACTGGAAAAAATGTTCAAGGTGCCGACACGAGATACTCGCTTCCCTGACCCACGAACTATACCCAATCTCTTTCGGTCAGATCCGTTTCACATCCCCGCCCTAGCCCATGCCATCCAACGAACTACTCGTCTGCAGAACGACGTGTTCCTGAGTCGTATCAACTTCAATGCTGAGGCTCTTACCAAAGACCCCTTCTCTCGCTTGTTTCCAGACATCTTGCAGTTAATCACAGTGTTACTATCAACCTCGGAAATTCATGCAGTACGGCTTGCGTCCCCAGTCTTCGCCTCCCTTAAATTATCCGAGAGATTCTGGGCCTCACGGTTCCAACCAGGCCATGAGTTTGAGTACATACCTGAGATCATAGACCATCCGCCTGAATCATGGAGAGCCTTCTACTTATCACTCCAAATCTGGGCCTTAGATAACCCTAGTATGGCTAATCGCAAGCGAATTTGGGGCCTTGCGAAAACACTACATGGCTTACTGTCTCAGATGGAGGACGCACCTTGCCAAGGGAGGCCCATACAAACTTGGTTTGAGACTTCTGCGGATCCAGACGATACTTCAGCTTGCTGGCACACAGCAGCATGCGCCAGCACGCGACCGAACGATTCATTTGTCAATGGCAATCGAGGTTTACGAGCTCGCACCCTGCGCTTCTCGCAAACACTCAAGGTACAACGGATGTCTGTATCGTTTGTGAATCTACCAGAGGGGGTATTCGTTTCTGGCCTGGTCCTGGTTGATCATAACCATGAGCGCCATGCTATTGGGTACATACATGAGAGTAATATGGTTGACATTCATCTTCCCATTGCACAATATATTCAAGGCTGGGAGCTTGCCTTGCATACATCTGGTGTTAAAGCAATGGCCCCTATCTATAAGGATGGGGCACTATCTAGCTGGGCTGGCGAGCCAGCTGGTATTCCACGATGGCGCTTAGCTGGACCCCTCAGCCTTTCCGGAATTAAAGCCGAGTTTGATGTAAGTTTCTATCTGGCTGCACTCTCTTCTCCTCATCGATTATACCGTCATGAACTGAGTATAACTTCTAATACTTCACAGGCCATAAAACTCGTCAAACTTGGCCGAGAAGGCTCACCGGATGAGCTCAACTGGCTCAATAACTGCCTCTGGTATCCTCAAGTTCCACCGATGGGGCTTCTTTACGATTGGAACGAGGGTGATAAGCCACCAAGCAGATTCAGACTCCCAATGACAAGCGTCTTCTTTGGTGAAGCTGATGACGTGTATTCGTTAATTCTCACTGAGATTGTTATTTGGATCTTTGACATCTGCTATATCGCAGGCATAGAATTCCGCTTTACTGATGCCTTCCATAACCGGCATCTTGGAAACATTGGTCCATTTGACCAAGAATTCCCTGGACGACGAAACTTCTCGGACTCAAATGATTCCAGTGTGTCATTAATAATAGATGGCATTGCCGGAGAACGACTAAAGAGTTTTGAGGTTCAGGAAGGAGGAGCGTCTCTCGTGGGCATGAAGGTACATAAGCCAAGCGAAACCCTGCTAGTCAAAAATCGGTTTACTTACTATTCCAGGTGAACACTACCTTCAATCGACATGTACAAACCCCAGGATATCCCTATGGAACGCAAAAAGGTTGGGTGACTGTCCAACCTAAAGGATCCAATATTGTTGGGATGTTTGCCACCTGCGTATGTATTGCCTTACTTATGCTGTAATATCGGTATTATTCTTATAGAGATGCTAACGTTTGCTATAATAGGGTAATACTCTACGTAATATCGGTTTAATATCAATGGACTCAGTAAATGACAATATAGAGAAAATACATAACTAGATATCATTTTACAAATAACTTTGGTTACTCGAGAGGAGTGGATTGCTTGGCGTCGTAGTAGTTAGTGATGATCTCAGTTCCCCCAATGCTCTCAAGCTTCGATAGCAATGCGCTCCAAGTCTATGAGAATGTGCTTGGGCACTTGGGGGGTTAGAATGAGTCTTCAACACAGGCAATCCTCAATGCTTGCTCGAGTCTGAAACAATATCTGAACAGACACCATTAAATTATGTCACTTTCTTACAGAACTGATAACCATAAGACTGTGCGGGTTAGACTCAGGCACTTGGACAGTTGCGCAACCAAAGTCAGTCTTTTTGGATAGTCTTTGTTCATACCCAGCACCTAGCATCATGTACTGCGCTGCGAACACGGTTAATGTCATTCAGGACAAAGACTTAACTTATGAACAAATAAGAATGGAGATGCATAAAAAGCCCAGATCCTCCTCCTTGACCAGTAATTGTGTGACATTGAGAGTTGCTCTACAGCGACCAAATTGAAGACACCACGAGAAAACTAACCCATCCACATAGCAATCTTCAGTATGGCTCCAATTAGGACACGCAAACAGGTCCGTTTCAGGGATCAGTATGAACGGCCTAAGAGCAAGGCCTCTCTTATTGAGATGAGAAAACCATATGGCATCACCATTCTCACGAAAAAAGATGAAGTATGCCGTTTCATCACCGGCGCACTCTCTCGCTTTCTCAAACCACTTGAGATTCCCCCCAACACCCATCTCATTGAGCATCGTCCTTGGAGCGCAGGAGGAATCTACACCATCCGCTCTGTCGAGCCTATTCTGCCCAACACAAGGAACGATATCGCCGTGCGTGTCATTATACACCATGAGATGGGATGGGTTCAGGTAATTTTCTCCATGGCGAGAGGTTTGTGTGATAGAGTCTCACTTCCGCCCGTGCAATGGATTGAAGTGCCGAACGTGGAACTTTCCTTGAACAATGGTATGAAGGTGTGTGTTCAGATTGAAGACTCTATTCATGGACAGTTGTTGGCATCTTACCTCAAGAAGCTGGGCTTGCTTGAGTTGCAAGCGAATGGAACAACTGACTTGGAAATGGAAAGCCCGCAGTGATGTGCTCGGGAAGACCATGTGGAAAGGTTGGATAAGGATATTGAGATTGGCTGAAGAGGTTGTGACACTCGTACATAATGTAAGGTCTTTTGGAGTTGGGAGTTAAACTAGAATGCAGTCATATATATAAAGCAGGGCTCTACTGATCCCAGCGGGTAACAGCAATCAAACTCCTCAATTGCACAAGTTGCCGTTTATTTGTCTAAATAGCTTCTGAATGTTGTTTTCTTCATTGTCGTGCTAACTTGTGAGCCCAAGATAACAAAGTTGAAGATGAGAGCACACCATGTCAATCAAAGTCTCCTTTGACTGTACTGGGTAACTGAGCTCCCAAAATTAGCAAAAACTCCTGACACGAATGAACTTTTGACATGCATTGATACGATAAAACCAGGATGTAGAATGCAGTGGCATTAGTGTATTCCGAGCATTGATCTATTGTAGCATTCAAGCTTATCCGCCTGCTTGCATCCTCCGTAATCTTTCCTCCGCAGCTCGTGCTCTCCTCTCACGCTCCAACCTCATCCTCATCTCAGGCGTTAAGCCTCTCTCTTCCGCCTCTCTCCTCTCCTGCGGTGTCTTCTTGAGCCCCGCCGCCAGAGCATTTCCCTTCTGTTTCCGTCCTTCTGACACCTTTGGACCTTCAACCTGTAATCGCTCCTCTTCAGCGCGCCGACGCTCAGCCTCCTTATCACTGGCTTCCTTCTTTTCTCTCTCGTCACGCTTGTCGGCTTCAGCCTTGGTCATGGCTGGTGGTATCTTTGCATCATCCCAGGGCCACTTAGACTCTCCGAGCTCGGAGCGGGCGACCCGGAACGCATCGCGCGTCGAGCGTTCACCAGCGAGTTCGAAGGGCGTCTTGCCATCATTGTTCTTTATTGTAGGGTCTGCTCCACCGCGAACGAGAAGGCCGAGTACCAATGGTGCAGCGTTTTGAGCAGCGGCGAGGTGGAGTGGTCGTGGTGCGTGGTGGTTTTGCTCCACAGGCTGAAACTCGAAGTCGGCTGATATGTTGTTGTTCTTGAGGTATGAGAGTAGCGCAGGGACTTTCGACCTTCGTACAAATGCCTGAAGTTGAGATGTGTGGAGTAAAGCAGTCTCTTCCTCTTCTGTCAACTTCGGTTTTGAGGGCTTTGTACTCGTCTTTGTCGGAGTCGCTGACCCAGAATCTTTCTTCTGTTCCTGCACAGGCTCGATCTCACGGACCTTCAGTCGCGTCAACTCGATGAAGGATCGCATAAGTTCATTCTGCGTCGCTCTCCGTGTGCTGAAGGGAAAGCCCCGCAGGCGAGTATCATTATGCTTCAACACCTGTCCGTCGTAGGGACCGAAAAGCGTTCTTCGGTTTGTCATACCCGTTGCTCGGATGAACAACAACTCTGAGGAGTCGATGAGGGCTTTCCATTCTTGGAGAAGGGTTCTCACATCCTCTACCAAAGCCTGTTCATTATATCGTCGTAAACTCGAACCAGCCGAGTGAGCAGCCCCTTTCGCATTATCGTTGGCCGATTGAGAACCACCTTGCTTTCGTCGGGTTGTGTATCGGTGGAAGGTCTTGTGAGCAAGCACCGTCGCTTCTCGATTCATGGTTGTGCCGTTCTTGTTGGGTCGTGGGGCGAGAGATACAACCATAGCCGCAAAGTGGCCACCTCCAATCATACAGAGAAAGATATGAGGACCCTTGTACGCGACTTCTGGTAAAGCGCCCTCCTTAGGTATCTTGGGCATGGATATAGGCTCGACCTGCTTCTTCTTCAACACCTCCACCAGATCCTGATTTCTTTGTTCCTCGCCCGTCAAGACTGCGCGGTACATGCCAAAGTAGGTCTTCTCTGGAAGCAGCGGAGAGCTGAACCATACCAGAGGTGGTTTACCGCGACCTGGCTTTCCTGCTGTTTCATCCTCATCATCTGCGGTTGATTCGTTTGCCTTATCAGCCAATCTCGCCTGCTTCTTCAACAGCGCAGTCAATGTTGAATCTTGCCGGCCATCTTCCTCCTCTTCATCCGACTCGTCTGAATCAGAACCTGATAATGATTCGTCTAGGTTGCCAACGAGCTTCTCGAATTCTGTCTCTGACACGGGCTTTTGACCTCGCAGTTTTTGCTTGAGATTATAGTGGTGAAAATCAGACTTGAGATGTCCCCGCTGGTCGATCACTGTTGTGAACGTGAGGCCACATAAAGAGCACGCTTGTGTCCCGACGAGATTCGTATCTGACGACGACGCGCTCTCAGAAGGTGTTTTCGTGGATTCGGCGGCAGCGATAGCTTCGGCTTCGGCGTCTGTATCGGATTTGAGCACCAAAGTGTCCAGAACTTCGGCAGGCAGATCATAGACTGGTTAACTCGTCAGCACTTTGCGACATTGAGACACGCCGATCCATGGCGGGGTAGGAATTTGGGACGAATACATACGATACAAGGGCCGCCGAAGAAGATCCTCGTTCGTCTTAGCCATGGCGACTGACGTATGTGATTTCGTGCGTATAGAGAGCCTAGGGGGCGAATTGAAGTTGTACTGAACTGACGTCTCAGTCGCGATATTTGAACTTTTTGACCGCCCAGCTGAGTGAGGCCAAGGGTCTGCGTCATAGCGATAGACTCTGCGCCCCACCAAAGCTTGAGTCAACCGGCCAGGAAAGAACCCCGCAAAGCCACAGAAAAAGAGGCACCGCCTCAACACTCACAGTGTGGTCACTGCTAAAGGGTGGAGACACCTTTATTGAGCTCTATTGACGTGCTCCATCTCATTGGCCCAGAGCTCCCATACTCATTGAACCCTCCACTAATGACACCCCTCCTCTATAGGTCCCCTCCCCAAGCTCTCTCTTACAATTCTTCTTCACACACATCAAGATACCTAGTACTTTTGCTGTGCAGTACAATTGTCTTCAATCATTTCTCTCAGGACAATCAAATCCAGCAATCAAGTTACATTCACGCTTCATCGCAATTCTTTCGACAATCTTTGCTATTCTCTCCATTGTCTTCACAAGTCCATTGCTCTCAAGCTTCACAATGGCTGCAACACTCGAATCTATTCTCAGCACTGTCTCCAGGATCGAACATGAGCTTGCTACTCGCGAGGACCTTGCGGCTGTCAACTCATCCAAGCTTGACGCGGTCAAGAGTTCAATCAAGCACTTCTCCAACCCCAAATCTCAACTTGCTGGTACTGACCCAGAACGTCTGAAAGATGTCATGCAGACTGAGCAACTCTTGCGTGCTTCTTGCCTCCCTAGCAGCCATCAGAGAGCCCATGCTGTCCAATTTCACGCCCAAGGGCTGTCTAAGCAGGCTATCGCTCGAAACGTCAACTGGACTCAGCCTCTAACTCGTGCTGCGACTCGCGTCAAAGCTCGTCAAATATCCGACAAGCCCTCTTGCACCAACGCCCGACCTCCAGTACCTACCATCGTTCAAGCCCGAGAGCTAGTCAAGTTCGTCAAGTCTTCTCCCCGTGCCCGTCGCATGCCCCTCTCCAAGATTGCTGCTGCCCTCGGATTGGAAAGTTCTGATATTGCCATTCGCAATGCTCTCGGTCGTTACGGGTACAAGTTGTATCCGGCTGTCGTTCGGCCTTACATTAACGAGGAAACCCGCAAGCTCCGACTTGAATTCGCTTTCAGCCATGTCAATTGGACCATCGAACAGTGGAACAAGGTTCTCTTCACTGCAGAAGTCCGCATTCCCCTTACAAACGCACATGAACCATTGGTCATTCGACAGTCGGAAGAGGAATACCATCTTGACTGCATCAACGATGTGCCTGCCGAGCCTGCAACCTGCAATGATAGTGAGCTGTACTTCGCCCACTTCTCAGGTCTCACAGGTAAAGGCCCTCTCATTGCTTGGAGTCGCGATGCGGACAACAAGTTCGGCCCCCTCAGCCCTGTGAATCACTACAAGGTCATATTTCCAGTATTCTCCAAGTGGGTTGACGATCAGCCCTCTGGATCTCGCTTTGCTATGCGTCCAGATATGTGTGCCCACGCTTCTGTTGCCGTCAAGGACGAGATGCGAGGGCGATTTATGCCCACCGAACACTTCCCTCCCGCCTCACCCGACCTGAACCCCATCACCGAGATATTCAATTGGGTCAGGGCTAATCTCAAGAATGACAAGGACTGCTCTCTTTACGGCGAGGTCGCCGAGGGGCGCATCCGACAATTTGTTCGAGGCACCTGGAACAATATACCTCAGGAGAACATGAAAGCGCTCATCGAGAGCATGCCTCACCGATGTCAAGCTGTCATCGACGCCAATGGGATGTATACCCGGGACTAGAGATGATAATCACAACCCCTGAGCTTGCGATGAGATGAAAGAAACGCATTTATACTGACGACCAAGAAAAGTCATGACGATAACAAAAAACGGCGATGGTTGACGAGAGGTTCCGGGCATAACTGGGCATCGATCGACAAGGGTGATGAAAGGGAGGCAGGGATTGAGTTTATGTTTATGATACCCATTTGTTTCAATAATGCTACATATTTAATTCCACGCATGCATGCTGTGCATGTCAAACGATTGTGTATCTCCTGTGATATCATCACCAACACAAGGTTGTTCCAGCTGCGGAGTATAGTAGAGTCCTAGCAAAGCTTACCCCGCACATCAGTGCTCCAGTTCAACGTTCCAGGCGGTCTACTACCCTAGAACTTGGCACGCGAGCTTAAGCTTTATGCTACCGCCGCACCTTATCTTGGTCTGTCAATCCCTGTCGAGCTGTCCAACCAATACATTTTGGTGTCAACGTCACTGCACATCATTTTCAGCTGTGAAAGTACCGATCCCCTGGTCTCACGTACATGTCCTTGTTTTTAGTTGCGTCAGCGGTTTCCTTGCCATACAGTGAATCAAGAATTGCTCCTTCCCCCGCCTGATGTGCTGTGTGACTAGTTGTATAAAAGGGAAGATCCCGTCCTTCTCTTGATCATCTTTCCATCTTCATACTCATCAACCTACATATCCAAATCAAAAATTACCAGTATAACCTCAAACCCGAAACCCAAACTATCATCATGGATTTCGTCAAGAACCTCGCTGGTGGCAACAACAACGCCAACAACAACACTGAGGGCCAACAAGCTCCTCCCGAGGCTGGCGGTGGCTTCATGGACAAGGTCAACGGAATGGCTGGCGGTGGCGCGCAGGGCGAGAAGAACGAGGATGGTCTTGACAAGGGTAATTATCCCCATTGACTTCCCATGTATCTCTGTACTAACAACCGTTGCAGCCGTCGACTTTGTGCAGGAAAAGTTCCTCGGCGGAGGCGACCAGAGCAACGAGAGCGCCGCTGAACAGGCCAAGGACGAAGCTATTTCCGATGCCATTCGCGACCAGTACAAGAGCGCCACAGGCAGCGAATTTCCCCTCTCCGACAAGGACAAGAAATATGGAGCTTAAAATGGTGTCGAGGATTACGCGAGCTCAAAGGCATGAGCGAAAACAAACAATGTACGATTAGATGATGACAGCACCTGAATGATCACGAACCCTATTACGTTCTAACAAGTCAATCCTTTACTTGTTGATGTGAATGCTATTTAAGCCATCCCTTTGTCAAGTGGCCTTTACCTACTCACCATCGTGAGACATGCCTTCCACTCATCACCTCGAGTCCATGCTGTCTTGTCGCAGATCGTCACCAAAAAGTCTCATCAGCCACTATAAGCGGTTGGTACAAGGGCTATGTCTGACTGAGAGGAACATCCCAATCCTCCAACTACCACGAATACCAGACCTTTCAGTCTGCCAACCTATTCCAGTAGCTTCAATGCCTTCATGCGCATGAAAACAACCGTCTGCAGATGATCAACCGCAAGAGGCAGTTTCTCGCTGGCAGCCAGGATTCGAGCTGTCTTGACGGCGCTCTTGATCTGTCGGCCGTTCAGAGGCATGCTGGCCAGTTTTGCAATCGCATTACTGTCTTCAGCCAGCACCTGGTTTTCCCGGACGAGGAAGTTGTACCAGATCTTGGCCCGAGAGGCTGGCTCCAGATCCTGGAAGACGAACGAAAGGTCGATGCGTGACTCGAACGCCGGATCGATGGCAGGGTAGCGGTTGGTGGTTAGGATCATGAGACCCTTGTAGTACTCCAGGAGGCGAAGGAAAACTGGAAGACAATGTCAGACGGTTCAACACAGCCAAATAGGGTATCTTACTAGTGGTCATCTCGTTCTGCGTGAGGTTACTGCTGGTGCGCTTCTCAAGGAATACGTCGGCCTCATCAAGTAAGAGGATGGCATCCCAGCGGGCACAGCGATCAAGAGCGGTCTTGAGCTTACCCTCCAGTTTGGAGGTATCCATTCCAAGGTCCGAAGTATCAATGCGGTAGAGGGGGCGCTTCAGATTCTCGGAGACTGTGTTGACGTCAGCAAGGAACTGTAGCAGAGGCATTAATAGAACATACCCGATTCTGCAGTGAATGTCTTTCCCGTGCCCGGGGGACCACACAAGAGCATGATAAGGCCCTTCCCTGTGACTAGTGTCAGTTTATATTCGAGCATAAGCGAGGAGAAGCGAACCCTTTCCATGGACAAAGTCGTCGAAATGCTGCAACTGCCCATTCTTTGTTGCGCCAACAAATCCCACCAAGAGTCTCTTCTCTGCTTCATCGATGACGAGGTTGTTGATGGCCTGAGTGTTCCATTCAATGTCCGTGAGATGGTCGATCTCGGCACAGCCTATCGCAAATTCTTAGCATCGGTAGGTTCGAGAAGTTCGAGCCTGTGAACTTACACCACACCTTTCGTTCGATCGAGAAGCAGTTTACAGTTGAGACAGTCAACATGGCTTCCTCATCCGTAAGGCGGTCAGACCCATCTCCTTTTTCGCTCTTTGGGCCACTGACTTCCTGAGATTCTTTGTGTTCGTCAGGAGTAGAGGCCTTCGAGTCGTCTCCATCCGCCTTCATTGCGCCTTGGAGATTCAGCTCGTACATGGGTCCGACATAGCGAGACCAGTCTTCATTACCACCGTCTGCATCAACGATAACTCGCCCCTCTGTCTATGATTTTCGTCAGCACTTCTAAGGTTAGATGTACCATGAGTCCTTACCGGCTGAATCGGAAGACGGCGTTCCTTGGGACTGTCGCAATCCTGGGTGTCCCACTCATTTTCCGACAAGAATGTTAGTCTAGCTTCACAGCTTGCATCAATAACAGACAGACTTTGCTTACTTCATGACAATCTGAAGGAGGTTCTTCGCGGTGCTGAGCTTTACCCGCCTGTGTCGGGTCTTGATGAAAGCGGAAATGAATGCCTCGTAGGTCTTCATACTTACGTCCACGCCTGACGAGGGCAGCTTTTAGAGAATTGACATCATTCTCGGGGCAGGCCCAGATCGGCCGGACGATGAGATCAGAGAGCGGCCGGGTGCCGTGGAATACAGGAACCACGAATGAGGACTTGACCGTAGAATAATCTGAACCAGTCCAGGCAATCCGGTGCACTGAAAGAAAACCTCCTATATATGTTTGGGAAATTCCTGCGGCTATCGGGGCTTCTGAGCGGAAGAAGAGCTGGCCAGGCTTGAAGACAAACTTGAGGTCTTCCCAAGAAGCGCACCCAGTCTCCTTGATTCTCTTGACTCGACTGAGAGTGTTTTGAAGCTCCTCCTTGAGCATGTCGACAAAGAGATTCATGAGCTCCTGCTTCTCAGAACCGGCGTTGTCGTGTGCCAGCTTGCATAGTTGCTCCCAGCGATGAATGAGAGGAACAAATGGTGCCTTGAATTCAAGGATGTCTCCGCCGCAGGTCACATCAGGATGGTCTTTGAAGACGTCGAAGAGAATGGCTTGAAGGACGGGATTGTTGATCCAGATGGTTCGGACCTCCCAAGTACTGTCCTTGGTTGGGAATCGGCCACAGACAACAGCATATTTACCGCGAACTCGCTTGATTTCACGAATCTCCTTCATCACCTCGCCATAGGGCATCTCGTCAAGCCATTTAACGAAGTTACCACTGTGGTCGAATTTGGCATAGGCATCCTTGACTTCAAGAATCAACCCGGGTTCCTCGACTAGATACAGATATGTTGGTCAGCCAGCATTCCAGTCAATGAAGCGATAAGGTATGTTACCATTTTCATGGGTATATTGAACAGCATTCCAAGCGTCGTTGATTTGAGAGGCGTCGACACCTCCCCATATGTCGTCCGTGATCTGCGCACTGCCCCAGTTCATCGTGTGTGGTCGCAAGATATCAAGTGAGATGATGTGGAAGTAGAGTCTACAAGAACTTGATGAAGATTATCGAAATTGAAAAGGTGTTAGGTTTGAGAGAGAAAGAAAAAAAGCAGGAGAAGATAGAGAGCTTTATAGCCTGAAACTGCTCGCAACTGGCGAGCAGTGTCGCTTGCCTGTGTCTGGTTTGTGAATCACTGTGGGAATTAGCTTCTTTTGACTTTTGTCATTTGCTAGAATTTTAAATAGATAAACTTGGAAAGGGTTTTCCCGAGCTCTTAAAGAGTATGGCTGAATGGTTCCTGCAAGTGTAATGATAGCAAAGGTCAACTTCACCAAACATAGCTGGGCATGGAAGGAAACAGGCAAACATCTGAGGTTTTGAAGCATATCAGATAAATAATCTCAATTAATTAGTAGAGATCCGTGACTACAAATGTTTCATGAAACAGGCGCTGGATTATTTGTGCACATGAGGCAATAGGGGTTCTATGGGTAATTCATTGTCCTTCACAAACACTCGGACCTAGTTTTCTGATCTCACCAAGGATAAGTTAGTTACGCATTATCAAACAGACTGTGCTGTTTTATTAACTTTAGGCAACTGGTGGCTCAAATCGCAATAATGGTCTCGGAGGAACTGTCAAACAAGACATAAACCGCAAGACAGAAGTTCAGCAGCATAATTTTGTGTATCAAGGCCGCATTGCTTGGAACAGTACTACAACAGATCAAATCTGGACTCACAAAGATCCATTTATGCTTTGCCACTCCGTTGATGAGTTGCCTTGGCTTAGACTTACACCGTGGTGGTCCGCATCCTGAATACCAAGGTGACATCTGTTTGACTATGAGTACTACTTTACGAGAGGGATTACCATTCAATCTGGTACAACAATCCAGCATGAATTGGGCTACGGTATGACTCTAGTTTTCAGAAGAAAATACTTTCAATGTAAGCTTGACCTTGGTGTTTGCAAGTCGAGATAACCTGTTGCCACTCCACCCCACCACTTCCTTCACCTGTATCAGTCATACGCCGATCCAACAAGTGGAGTATCACAACATGATGATCCCATAGAATCTGTAGAAAAGCCAATTATATAATTCGAAGCAGCGCAAGTTGGAGACTAGCTAGAGAATCGTCCTGACATTATGATTCAATCTGATCATCCAGGCTAGCCTTATGGAGTTCAAAGTGAGACGAATACAATCAACAGAATCAAGTGGGCGAGATGCACTTCCCTCGTGAAGCAAGAAAACACCGAACCTTGATATAGGGTGTCAAAATTAACTCAGTTAAGTATATGCTAAGTTTAGGTAAGCTTACTTAAGTCTTTTTGTCATCTAGGATCAAGGTCCTGAGTTTTCTTTCCTCCCCTAGACTTCCAAGCTGGGAATGGAAGCAAATGTCTATTGGCTTGTCCAAAAGACCTGATGCTAACTAATCCTTACTTTAGTCGCTAATGCTAGGACTCTCGGATATTTCCTTCTTGGTCTCGCCGGACGCTTTCCCGCCTTAGGCTGCTGCATCTAATGGCAGTAGTTGAGCTGAGCTGACACTATTTAAGTCACCGCTCTCATGCTTCATCTTACAACAAAACATCATCTCAAAGAAAATTACATTTCATCTTCACTAAAATGACGCGCCGCAAAGAATCAGAAATCATAGACGATCTCCGTCAAACTGAAAGTGCCATCAAGAGAAAGCTCACTATTCGCCAATTCACAAAAGCCTTACGACGTGGAGATCGCTTCCAGCAAGCATGGGATGCTGTAGGAGGAGCTTCAGGGCTGGCCCGTCTGATGGCCGAGTTTAGCATTCGAGACGTGCGTGATATGTGCAAGCGTCTTGGCTCGACCGCTTCAGCTGAGAAGGCACAGCCCCAAAGACGCGCTGCTCTTGGAGAGTTGGTCACGATACTCTATGAGGGGCGAGAAGATGACAGACCTCTCACCAGCTTCTATCAAGACATAATTCCAGCATGTAACCTTGAGCTGGTAAAGAAGTTTGAGAAACATAAGACGATTGAGTGGACCGCGCCACAGAACAAACGTCTCTTTCTAGGCCATCGAGAGCAACACGAGGATAAATTCCTCAGTGAGATCTTCTGCAAGGACAAAGATATCAGGTTTTATCAGCATAGGAGACTCTTTCGCGGCAGCATCGCCTTTTGCGAGAGGATATTGACGACCCTCCTCGCAAAAGAGGGCAAGATCCAAGTCCTTTCTGATTTGATGAATGAAGTGGCTATGCCGGTTCTCAAGCGCCTTCTCAAGAGCAGATACGACGACGAGAGGCGCATCAAATATCTCAGCCTCATACTCGAATGTACCCAAAAACACGGAGAGATTTCCCAGCAGCTTGTTCTCAGACAAGATGGCTTGCTTCAGTATACTGTCGATCGGTGGGCCAAGGCTGCCAATGGTAGTGAAAGCAAGAGACAATATCAAGCTCATTTGGTACATGTGATCCAGCTATTGCCGAGCGAGAAACCACCCATCGACTTAGAGAGAATACGTCAAACTTTGTGGGTTTCTTGGGAGTTGGATATCGATGGCAGATATGATTTATTTCGCCTCTTCATCCAGCACCACAAAAACTACAAAATCGACATCGAGAGTGACTCGGAACAAGATCTGGCCAGACTCAAGGATCTTCCTGAAAGAGCCTGGCCTTCAGATCTGTTCTTCATCATCAACTACAAGAAGTCGCGGCAACTCTTTGAGAAGCTAGAAAGCCTATTTCCCAAGAACAACTTCCTCCAAGTTGCGAATCAGACTGGAACAATACTCAATCAATCACAGGGACATATCAAACACAGCGGTTTCGGAGACGTCGAGATCGTAAAGTCGTTGCTGATCCGCAAATCTAACACACAAGATGAGCATCAGGGGTGGCTTGACCGCGCCATTGGCCTCGTAAACGAGCGAAAAACCAATGCTCAACGGGCTCGTGAAGCTGTGGAGCGGGCATACTGGGCGAGAACTGCTCTGAACCTTTGCGTCGCTATTGGAGACCTACAAACTTTGAACGACACTATCATCTGGTCTCGGCGTTTCATCAAAGACTCTCTCACAAGCCATAGTTTGTTCAGTGTGAAAGTCTTCAAGACAAAGGAGATTGAAGAAGTTCTGGGTGCCATGCCAGATGAACGTGTCAGCTCGCCTGAAGCTATTGTGTCATTCACATCAGCCCTGCGCAAGAAAGACATCGAGTACGCAAACCAAGTTCTCATCAATATTGTTGAGACTGCAACGCTCGCAGTGGGAGAACCTGGATTTAAGGCCCAGAATTGGACCTGGCTGTTCAACCTCGTTATGGCTGTAACAGGCCAACGAATGAGCAGATTGGAAATGTTCTTCAAGAATCTTGCAAAATGCTCAGCGGTGGATCGTGAAATGTGCGAAAGGGACATGATGGAGATCGTCTGGAAGCCAACAACGGATTTGCTCATTGAAGCCGGAGCTGTAGTTCGAAACCCGGCTTTGGCGACCGCACACGGCGGTTCGCTCTTCGACTCTCTCACCACTTCGTCGAATCGCGAGTCAGTCAAGGGTAGCTACGTATACCGTTTACTTTCGAGGACATCTCTATCACCTCCTTTGCTTGCAGAGTTGGCACGCTTTCTTATAGATAGGACGAGGGAACGACTGGGATCCGAAGCCATACGTGCGCAGATGCAGGATATCGTCTTTGTCATTGAGCGTCTGGCTTCTAGCGATCAGCCTTCACTAGCATGTCCCTTCATTCGTGACTTGGTCCTGGACAGTGAAGGCGCCAAAGAAAGCTCTTCTTGGCACCGCCATCTCCTCAGCGTTGGCTTCCTCTCTGTGCTTCCAGCTAAGCCAGCAAAGGAAATGTTGCACACAATGGCCAGTGCGATAAAGGAGAAGATGCGAGAACAAAATCAGAACACGGACGCTAAAGAACAGGCAGAAAGATCCAAGGAAACCAATGGGGATGACGCATCAACAGGTTCCAAGCCCTCTCAGGGACCATCCATCAAGGTTACTACCGTCAAGATGCTCGCCCAGATCTTGCAGTACAACCTGTTCATGGATTCGTCTTCAGCATGTGAAATCCTTGTTGGTCTCCTTGCGGAAGCACGACACATCGATATCCGAATCACCATCACTAACAGTCTATTTGCAATCTTGGAGGAACCTACTTGCCCTCCCAGTCTACGTAAACGCATACTTGATGCCCTTGGAGAGTATATCGTTCCAGCAGCCGCACAGCTCAATGAGAGACGCGGACTGACTGAAGCTGATTGGTTTGCTGCTTCAACCCAGGACGCCCCATTGCCTGAGATTGGCGATGAAACTCCCCTTCTCGATCTCTTGATCTTGAAGGTCAGGGGACAAAGTCTGAACGAAGAAGATAAAAGGAGGCTCGCATCACTCGTTATGGGTGCAGTAGAGCAATCGGCTGCCAACAACACCCGCTGGATGAAACTCTTCTTGAGTAAAAACAACTTCTCTATCGAGGAAGAGCTTCCACATCTCCCCGTACATCTCAGGACAGTGTCTGCTCTTTATGGGCAGCTCCAGCCCTACACACCTGTGTCAGTCTTCAATATGGTTCGCTCCGCCGCACTCATCAATGTCGATCCCAGCCCTAGCATACAACGCATCACAAAGACCATCCAGGAGGACCGGGATCTCGTTAACTCGAAGGCAGGCAAGCATTGGCTTTCGCAGTTTTCCAACCCCGGACGCGATTCATTCAAGTTTGGAATCATGCTCTCTGCGGCCATGGTACAGCAGAGCGCTGCCGACCGAGAGCCCAAGCTGGCTGGAAATGGAGTGTCTTTGCAGATGCTTCAGTCCTTCGTGGTCGGGTACATTGAAAGGCTTCTCAAGATCGGACAACCCGACATGGTGATGACGCTTGTCATGAGGCTTAGTGGCGGGCGGTTTAAGGATCGACAGAACTGGAACGACTGGATGGAAAATTCAGTGCCCGTTATTAAAAGGATAATCTCCATGACAGAGGAAGTTCAAGAAAGTATCCGCCGTAAGGAAGCAGAGCCTCGCAGGCTGCCCAGTGTGTTTCAGATGAAGCTAAGAACTATACCTGTGCCCTTGTCCGATGAAACATATGAAGAAAATAAGGCATTTGCAGAAGAGCTTTACAAGCTCATCGGGGACCTCGGAAGCCGCCAATATCACCCGTATCATATGGACTTTCAAAAACTCAAGGAGGAGTTTGATTACTGGCCCCTCACACAGTCATTCGGTCGTTTTGCACTCATTTTGGCAGAATTGCAGGATTATGATCTTGCTTCCACAGAGCAGCCGACACTCAAGGACTATCTCTGTTGGGAGATCATTGGTCATTTGCTCACTAAGGCAAAGGATCCAAAGGATGAAAACGTTGTTGAAGATGTCAGGCTGTTGATGCGGAAATGGGAAACCTGTGAGGATGAGGCAATGAGAACAATGGGGATGAAGTTCAAAGGATTGCTGAAGGATTCTGATAAGACTTGGTATAAATAAGTGAGACTAGACATTCAATTACGAAATGAATCTCAACTGAGTATCACTGCCTACTGAGCCCAAAATATAGGCATAAACTCAAAAGATGGCGGTTAGGGAGCGGCGTGGCCCTGGATCATCTAGCTACCTCATAAGGGCAGATAATGTTAAAGTGAGTTCTTGACCAAGTCTGTATATTGATTCTTATAGTTATATGACAAAATTGTGAAGTTATTGCAATGTCTTTTCGAGTACCAATAGTTCAGGAACAAGTCGTTGCATTGGGGTATGTTGCTATAATAATAGGAACTACAATATTATCATACCATTTCACGTTCTTCATCCACCATCATCTGCTATCTAAACCACCAATCAATACAGATTTCTTTAAAACAATGCAATGTCTTTAAACCTCCACATTACTGGGCACCAAGGCCTATGAACACAAAGAATGTAAGCCATAGCATCATATCAGTAGCCATGAAAACGTTGCCACAAACACTACCAGAACAGCAAAAGTCAGTGAGGCACGTGAGTAGCCATGCCCTCTTTTCGAGTCGTTTGAAACAACGAACGAAGGTTCGGGCATGCCCGACTCTGTCGGAAGATCTGCTTGGACAGCTGATGCTGCTGAGGCAGCGGCGGGTTGGGCCGGGATGTCGTTGCCAGGACTGTCAAGTTCTTGACCATTCTCTTGCCTTCGTTCTATGTCAGCCATAGCACGTTCCTTCAATTGAGATGGTGATGAGTACATTGAAGGGCCATTTGTCGGCTAGACTGTCATGACCTTTGTTGCTGTGCTCTCTACTTGCGTTGGTATAATCACTGTGATGACTTGAGGTCCCTCGTGAGCGCCGCCAACAGCGTTGGGACCGGTAGGTTGAGGGGGTCTTGGTTGTGCAGGAGGTCCTGGAAGCTGGGCTGGAACTGCTGGTGCAGGCAGAGCGGGTTGTGCAGGTGGTGCTGTGATTTCTGGTGCTTGGGGTCCGAGGTCACCGCTCCCTTTTCCGCCATCACCGTTGCCACTTCCTTTACCGGGGCTTTCCTGTCCAGTGCCATCATTATCTTGAGAACCGCTAGGCACCTGGCCTTCTGGGGGAGTTGAAGGCGGAGATGCAGGAGAAGGAGGACTGGCTGGCGCTGGGATTCCTGGGCCGCCATTTGCGGGACAAGGGCCAGGCATTCCAGCACAGGAGGCCCCGTTGTCAGGATTACCGTTTGTATTTGGTTGAAAAGGGGGGGCAGCAGGTGAGGGCCCTACATCGGGAGGAGGCGCACCAGGACTATTGGGCGACGGAGGGTTCGCAGGCACACTTCTAGATCCTGGATCAGATCCGCCGTCACCTCCATCGTGACAAGGTGAGTTTCCATCCCCGGGGCAACTATTTGGAACAGCAGGGGGTGCTGTCTGAGGAGGCAGCTGAGGTGAGGAAGGCTCAGAAGAGCCACAGCCAGCGTTTGAGTTGGGGTCCGAGCACGCATTTCCACCGCTGTCATCGCCCTTTGGAGGCTGATGAGAGGCAGGGCAGTCTGGTATGCCGCCTTCAGCACCACAGGGAGGTTTATCTCCAGCAGGAGCAGGAGCAGGAGCAGGGCCGGGAGGGGGGCCTTGAGGAGCGGGAGAATCCGGCGCTGGCGCTGGTATTTGAGGTGCTGGAGGCTGTGGTGCTGGAGGCTGTGGTGCTGGAGGCTGTGGTGCTGGTTGAGGTGCAGGCGGTTGAGGTGCTGGCGGTCCAGGAGGTAACTGATTCTGGTTGGCGCATGCTGGATTATTAATATCGATAGAGCAGTCCACTGCGCCGCCAGTATTCGGAGGGGCTGGAGCATCATTGTTTCCAGGAGCGTTCTCATCGCAGTCCTCTCCCAATCCGCCAGTTCCATCTTGATTCGGCGCCCCCTTGCCTCCATCCGGGTTTGAAGGGGCAGGTGCAGGTGCAGGAGCGGGTGCGGGTTGAGGCTGTGATTGTCCTGCATTGCCTTGATTGGGATCGCCAGGCGAATTGTTTCCATCGGCAGCATCTGGTCCTGGCGCAGGAGCGCCGTTGGACTGACCATCCGGCTGGGGATTGCTGTTGGCAGGAGGGTTGGCAGGAACCGGAGCCGGGGCAGGCGGGTCTTGGCCATCATTGTTGCCAGATTGTGGAGGTGCATTATTGGAATTGCTTTCCTCACAATCCGCGTTGGGATCTGAGGGCTCAGTTCCATGATTGCCACCACCACCACCTCCTCCTCCTCCTCCTCCAAGACCTGTGCCTCCTGAAGGACTACCTTGACCGTCATCTGAGCCTGCTATGTTTCCTGGTAAGGGCCCATTGTTCGGGCCTGTGCCACCACCTGGTGGACCTGCTCCGGCATTGGGGTTACCATTCCCAGCTCCTGGTAAGGCAGGGGAACCACCACCAGGAATAGATTGATGAGCTGAAGCGGTGGGTTCGGGGAGAGACAATGTAAGAACACCGTCAGATCCGGCTTTACAGTCGACAGAGAGGCTAAACCGGTTTTCGAAGCCAAAGCTGGCCGAATCAGAGCGTGAGACGAGAGGCATGAAGTGCCTCGTAGTAAGGCTCGTATGTTGGATTTCCACGGGAAGGAGATCACTGATTACAGCACCATGAAGAGAGCAAGTGGAAACAGTATATGTCAAAGCTTGACCATACTGATCAGTGCAAGAACTGGCCAGGCATGAGAACAATTCCTGTACGTAGTCAGCAATCCATCACTCGATGCAATAGAAGCCATAGCTTACTCGTTGAACGGCTATGTCATGACAGACACCCTCAACAGTAGGAATACCATGATAGTGCATAAGTTCGCGAGAGCAAATGGTAGCACATTCTACAATCTTTTGTCAGAATATCCATTGACATTGGGCTCAGAGTCCATACCTGGTGTAGATGTATCGAGGCTGTATGTACGAGTAGCTAAGCTCGATAATAAGCCAGCGAACAAATGAGGACGCATGGCTGTATGGGGAGCGAGTGGTTATTATGAGAGAAGCGTGCAGAAAGCGGGTGCTGGTTTAAACGACAGTACCAAAAAAGTGAGTGAGTGATTGAGGGATGGGTTCCAAAAAGAGAGTGAGATGCGTTCCAAAAACGAGCTTGAGCTGAAGCTGAAGACAACGGATGAAGATGAAAAGTCTAAGATCAGGAGGTTCCTCAGAGATCAAGAAGTAGGTGGATGTTCTGATTCATTGGAGGAAGGTGGTGCTTGGTGATGGTGAGGGTAGGAGCAGGTGCCAAGTTGCCGTTCTGGGAGCGGCCCCTTCCACCCTAGGGGAAACCATCCAAAGTTGAATGAAGGAAACGAAAAGTGAGAAGGCATCTTCTGTATTGTGGAGATAAACAATCTATCAGGTAAGATCTATAAAGAAACAATCGAGGGCAAGTCTCAAACAGAAACAGCTTCGTCGCATTCAACTTTTCTTGTGTCAGGGTATCACATCCATTCAATAGAACAACAAAGCCAACGGCTTCTTCTCGTCACCGTATCGATCCTTGAACTCTTCTCTTGACAAGAAGCGAGCTAGAGGCATCATAGTATCCTTCATGTCCATCACACCTCGCTTCTTCTGGTCGATATGTGAAGCATCAACGACTAGCCGCTTCAGGTTATCCAAGGAGAGTGCGCCTGCTGAAGTCAGTGCCTGCCTGTGATTTTGAAGGAGACAGGGAAGGGAAGGATCGGGACCGAACTTACCGTTGTCGATGAGATCCATAAGTCGGGCAGGTGTACCGACACAGATACCAGTTTTGTGGTTCTGGAGGAACTTGACTTGCTCCTCAACTTTCATATGTTTGGCGAACTTGTATGTGTTAGCAATATTCTTCCCATTCATCTTGAAGAGATACGCACCAATTTCGCGACTGAATTATCTTTGCTTTGAAACTTGCGCATCGACCTGCTCACAGTCAATCTTTTTGCCTCTCCAACTGAGTCGCAATAGCGTACCTGACAATGTCGGCAGCTCTCAAACCTGCTCCTGCAACAATGAGGGTATGGGGCGATCCCTTCTTCTTGGGCGCCTTCTTCAACCCCTCAGGGTCCTCTGATACCTTCTCCAGGAACTCAGGAAACTTATCCAATGTTCTTGACTCCTGCCATGAGGTGGTATCTTGAATCGCGTTGGCTGGGAATTTGTGAGTGAGATTTTCAACAAGAATGGCAATTGGCAACAGGAATTCTTACCTGATACAGTCATATCAGAAATCTCAACAGCGCTCAAGTCAGTGCCGAAGCGTCCCAATTTCTGGGCAAGATGATCGGCCAAGAGCTGGTTATCCATCTTGGTGAAGAGCGTGTTGAGACCAAGCTCAGTATCGAGAAGTTCATCATCTGGTGCATTCGCCTTTCTCTTTTTGCTTTTCTTCGGCTTTGGCTGTGCAGGAGTATCCTCCGCTTGACGCTTTTTAGTAGTCGACATGATGAAGGCTGTGTCTTGATTATGGTGTTGTTGAATTCTTTCGTTTAAGATTTCTCGAACGTCAACAAGAAATTTTGCGACGTACAGTGTAGATATTGATCATGGCTAGAATTCACATAGTGGTCAGGATATTAGCACTGTATTGGGCACAGTATACATGGTGTAACAGATCCACCAGCCATGATGAACGCCGCCTCATGAGAACCAGTATGGGCTAAAGGTTTTGCAATTATATCGATATTGAATTAAGATATCAGCTTCACGATTATTGTTTGAATTTCCATATGCAAGCAAGTTCTGATCTTCGCAACGGTCATTTAAACACCCAGTGTACTAAGCAAAGACTGAACGCAGGCTCAGTATCGTCCTGAGATACTTGTCTATGAATTCGAATCCCTAACGCCCAATATATGCGCCCTGTAACTTAAAATCAAGCCGATGTATCTTTCCCAATTGTGAGACTCTAGAAAATGCTGTTGACGATGTTTCCTCCGATGGTGGCACCGGCACCAAAGATAGCAGCGTTACCCAGCTTCTTACCAAACTTCTTGCCGTACTCGTTGACCTTGTTATCCTTGCCATCTCCCTCCTGTCCCTGAGGCTGTCCAGATCCCTCAGCGACAGCCATGGGTGGCACATGCGAGTTGTAAGGGTTCTGTTGAGGAGGAGGACCCTGTGAGTAAGCAGGGTAGCCATACTGAGGCTGCGGAATAGGCGCAACGGGCTTCTTGGTCTCTTGGTCGACGAGGACGTAGTTCCGGGGGAAGATACCCTCCTGTCCTGTGCGCTCGTTTCGGCCCATCCACCAATCCTGGTTCATGTACTCGTACACAGCGATACGATCATCCTTCTCGAGGGACAGGTCGCGACCGTCGGAGGCAGCATAGCGGTAAAGCGCGCGGGCGTTGGCAACAGTGGGCTTGACGTTACGCGGGGGAGGACCAGGAGGAGGTGTCTGATCATAAGCGGGCGGCGCGGGCGAATGCGACTTGACTTTGAGATCCTCGAAGGCCTTGGTAGGAGGCGCGTGGGCGGCCGGTGCGGGAGTAGCGGCCTTAGGAGCAGCGGTGTTCGTGTTCTTATTGCCGGTCGCAGTCTTGAGGGGGCCCGAGAGGGAGGACTCGCCGGGAAGAGCGGTGCTGATGGTATCGTAGACGGAGTCGTCAATCACGCCTCGCTCAAGGAGGTTCTCCAGTTCCTTCACGGTGTCAGTTGACGTTCAGTGATAATGCCCAGATGATTATGATGGCGCAAGTGAGGTTCCGATGACGGGGATTCGAGGGCATTTACATTTTTGATGTTGCGAAGCGAACGGTTCACTTCAATGATAGTCTGGCGATCTGCGGCCATGATTACGGATGGTGCGGCCGAAAGGGTCCGGACTGGCGACGCGGTTATAAAGATGTGTTTTAAGACTGATAAATCAACGCAAGTTCTGATGGTTTTGGCGACCCTGATACAACGTGACAAAGGTACAGCAATGACAGGATGTCAGGTTGAAGTTAGATGTAGGAGGAGAGTGTTTCGACCTGTTACCAACGGTTCTTGGGATTCGGAATTCGGCCAAGCCAAACCCCTACCAAATAAAGCGGGCATTTGAGGCGGTGCTGCCCCAAGCTCAACCCGACCCAATCACGAGATTTGATAGTTCGTAAAGTATTGAATTTGGCTGTGGTGCAACTCAGACGCCTTTCACACATGGGAGCAGACTAAGGTGCTTATAGGTTCTTTCAATGACTCTTGTTGAATTTTTTGTATTCATTGGTTCATTTTAGGCGTGATATTTTCATTCTATCCAAGCCATAGCCCTCTTCGGGCTTTGCGATTAAATATGCATCCTCCATCTCCCCCTTTCATAAATCCTTTATTGCACAAACTTGCTGCTCTCAACAGTGTATAGATCAACATACTCATCCACAGGGGTAGACTCAAGCTTCTTGGCGTCCAAGTTGAGCTCCACAAGCTCCTTAACGCGGGCCTCGGGGTAGTGAGGGCCAAGGTGGCGCTTGTACTTCTCAAGAATGACGGGCTTGGCCTCCTCACGGCGGAGACGGTGGCCAAGAGGAGCCTCGACAGCGACCTCATCAAGGACAGTGCCGTCGTTGAGCTCGACAGTGAGAGCGTTGGAGATGGTTCGGAGCTTGGGGTCATGGTAATCCTTGGTGTACTGAGGATCCTCAACACACTTGATCTTCTGGCGGAGAGACTCGACCAGAGGAGAGGTGGCAGCCTCGCCACCGTCAACGTAGTCGGTGGCCTCAAGACGGCCGAAGACGAGCATGGTGGCGCACATGTACTGGATGCAGTGGTCACGGTCGGCAAAGTTGTCCATGGGCTTGAACTGCTTGTCAATGATGCGGATGCAAGCCTCGTGGGTTCGGCAAGTGATGGACTTGATGTCAGCGGCAGACTTGCCCTGAGATTTGAGGAGGTGGTGGATCTTCTCAGAGGCCTCGACGGCGGTCTGAGAGTGGAACTCAGCTATTAAATGTTAGACTTGTCTTTACAAATTGATTTCAGTAGTTGAACTTACCAGGGTATGAGACCTTGAAGAGAACGTTCTCCATGACATAGCTGCCATAGGGGCGCTGGAACTCGAACTTCTGGCCCTTGAACAGGACATCATAGAAACCCCAGACGGGAGCGGACAGGACAGTAGGAACGCCCTGCTCACCCTTCAGAACCTTGAGAGCCAAGTTGACGGCGCGCTGGCAAGCATCACCGGCAGCCCAGGACTTTCGGGACATGGTGTTGGGGGTGTGGCGGTAGGTTCGCAGAGACTGGCCATCAACCCAAGCCTGAGTGACAGCGTCGGCAATCTGCTTCTCGTTGAGGCCGAGCATCTTGGAGACAACGGCGGTAGAGGCGACCTTGACAAGAACAACGTGGTCAAGACCGACCTTGTTGTAGGAGTTGAGGAGAGCCAAGCAACCCTGAATCTCGTGGGCCTTGATCATAGCCTCGAGGACATCCTTGACAACAAATGTCTTGCCGCCAGCGAGGTTACCACCAGCCTTGTTGGTACGGTTGATCCAGTCAGCAACAGCGAGGATAGCACCCAAGTTATCAGAGGGGTGACCCCACTCAGCAGCGAGCCAGCAGTCGTTGAAGTCGAGCCATCGGATCATAGCACCAATGTTGAAAGCGGCGTTGACGGGGTCAAGCTGGAAGGGAGTACCAGGGACCTTGGGACCGTTAGGGACAACAGTGCCAGGGACAATGGGTCCAAGGAGCTTAGAGCACTCCTTGAACCTCAAACCCTCGAGACCGCAACCGAGGGTGTCGAGAAGGATCCATCGAGCAGTGTCGAACTGTTAAAATATGAATTAGCAACGAATTTCGACGGTTGAGTGCCATTGAGTTCTCGTGATAATTTGTTGGTGTTGAGGTGAGAAGATTCAAGGCGGGGTATTTTGCGGGGTGCAAAATCAGCCTCGGCAGAATTGACAGCACTCACAGCAAGCTCAGAGTCAATGGTCTTGTTGGCGACATAGTCGGCAATGTCCTTGATCTCAGGATCGTATTCACGTTCGGCGGAAGACATGTTGGGAGCTCCTGATCGTCTGGCAGCAGAAGTTGAAAAGGCGGCGCCGTGAGAAGCGGGAAGAGAAGAGCGAGCGGCGCCGAACGCCGAGCGGGCCACGAGAGGGGCGGCGACACGAAGACCCCGGGGAGACTGGAAGCGCAGCTGCTTGGAGGCCGTTCGGAGGGTCCGGTTAACGGCAGACATTCTTGGGGATAATTGGCTTACGGTCTTCTTCCTGCGTAACAACGAAGAAGAAGGACGAGGTCAATTTACGTGGGGGATGATGATGATGAGGGGTATCACAAATGCAAAGAAGGAGGAAGGAAAAAAGAGAATAATAACCTCTGCCGGGCCTAATATCCTATAGGTTTTGTCTTGGAGAAACTTGGTAGGTATTCATATTTTACGCTCGGCTGTAGGCGCCTCAGTTTGCCGTAGCTTACCGCAAAACACCCTCGGCTAGCCGCCGGCTGGACTTACTCGTGGATATTGGTCATTTTCACACTGTATATCTGTGTGAGTCTGTCATACGATTGTACTGTGCGAAGGGTCTGAGATCTCCAATTATCACGATCAGAAAAATGAAGTCTTTCAGGGGCTTTTCTCGTGAGGGGAAACTCAACCCCCATATACTAGCCAATCAATGCACTCAATTGTTATCATTTTGTTGAATTGGCTTCAGTCTGATCCTCACCGACCAAAACTATCCACTCGAAGGGTCGCCGGATATGATTGCTGTTTATCATATATGTGGCCACAAAGGGAGACTCATTAACTGCACTGATGTGTTTCTCGTCGTTTGTGTTTGATATTGGAACTCAAGCAGTATCGATTTGCTAAGCTGTGGTTTTCAGAAGCCCAATGTTGATATATAGCCAGATAGCGAAACGCGGGGCATTGATGCTCACTATCACAAGCCTCAACTCTTCACATTACCTTCATGAAGCAGTTGGATTGCTATCCGCCCACTTCTTAAGTCATTTTTAGAGCATTCGGCATTCCTTTTGTGATATAACGTTTATGTATTATATATCAAAGTCAATATCAAGTCTTATATTAAGCCTCCTTCAGCTACCTTTTGTTTGTGAGTCCCCATCTCTACCCCAGCTTCCCCTCGCCGAAAATCTGGGGTCATGTTCCCCACGCTCCGTCGTCGGACAAGACTCGCGGACATACGACGATGTGACCGACTCAGTCCGACCGAGGATATTTTGCCCTTCAAGTTTAATATCTCGATCCGTCGACGGTCGGTAACTGATGGGTACCGAGGGTTTTGGCAGTACTCAGTCGGTTCAGCCATGGCTGTTCATATCATGCATGTATCAGTCAATAGCCTACCCGGCAGGTTTAGAAAATATCAGTATAGCATCAATGACGAAGTCGGCGCTGAACAATCTGCGACAGGGTCTCAGTGATAGAATTTGGAGATTACCATTGGTGGCCCTATGGGTTGTGAGTATAAACCAATGGAGCTTTGTGCCTGAACCAAAGTTGCAGGCGACTTTTGGGGATCTCGATCGAAGAGAAATATGACGAACATCGCTTACAAGTTGGGTCGTTACACATAAGAGACATTTGCATATTGCTGCGAGGAGAATCTGACTGCAGGAAGGATAAAGACCTTCCGAAGCCTTGTCTTAATGATACGACCTATGGGATGAGTATCCCATTGCAGGCGTTTGGATATGGTGATCTTCAGCAGCTCATTGGTAGTGGCCTTTGTCTTGTAGTGTCTGCATCGACCTTGTGAACTCAGACATCCGATTTCTATCCCTACTTTTGCTTTTCGGAGTTCTTAACGCGCGCTTCAGTGAGACATTGTGACAACCCAAAAGACAGAAATAATGCACCTCGCTACTATCGCGATGTCGCGAGCAAGGCCGAAGCCTTCAAGCGCCCGTTTATGCGAGTGTGGATATCATGACATGGTAGGCGTTTTCAGGTATTGACCGGTTTACCATCGTGGCGTGTAGTATTGCATTTCATGTTCTCATTGCTATCAGAGGGCGTGTCGGAAAAGGTGATCCAATGTAGATTCCATGATCGCACGGAGTAAGCAAAGATTGGGGATCGAATAGCATCGTGACACTACAAAACATCATGGGTAGTGTAGGGTAGTTTGGACTTAAAATTCAACTTCAATATCTATTCCAGAGTTATGACAAAATCGATAATTAGAGATTACCCATGCTAAACTCCCATCTGAATCATTAGGAAACGCTTTGAGAGTTAGCTCCAAGTTAGCTCTGAGTAGAGTTTATTGTGTATGAACCCTGATCTTCGTTGCAACGTGCGATGACTTCACCATGGGATGGGTCGAAGAAAGCGCGTCAGTAGTGGCGATCCTACGCGATCTCAAAAATAGTCCAGAGAGTGTCGTCATGAGCGATGTC
The DNA here is from genome assembly GCA_013396025.1 of Fusarium phyllophilum. Taxonomy (NCBI): domain Eukaryota; kingdom Fungi; phylum Ascomycota; class Sordariomycetes; order Hypocreales; family Nectriaceae; genus Fusarium; species Fusarium phyllophilum. Next base: position 103,924 of record JAAOAQ010000044.1, on the reverse strand, counting down.
ATGTTCCTGATCGAAACCCACGAATAATCCAGTGCAGAGCAGCATCATCGCGATGGGGCATCCAAATGAGAGTCGGGGAGCAGGAGAACATGAGCTGGTTTGATACCTGCATATTCAAGACATGGGCTTGCCTAATCGTCGTCATCATTGTGTAGTTTATGCTGAAGTTTCAGGAAGATATTCGAAAGGCTGGTTGTTCCTCTGAATCATAGCTGGCTACCCTGCTCATACAGGCTTACATCAAGATTCGCGGTTTCAAGACGCGTGTGATTCATTTGCATTGATTCATGAGATGATTCTGGGAGGTCTTGCAGCTCGCACCTGGTTGCGACAGTACAGTACCCCCGGTCGAGGCTATAGTGAAAAGCTTGGCTGTGATCTGCTCTGCACTCGACTGCATTGGCCACCGGAGCAACACCGATTGGAAATCATTGCATGTGGGTTTTATGCCATCAATTATTTATACAACGTTGACAAATTGGAGACAAGTACATAGTATGTTGCAGAGACGGCAGAAGGCTGGGTCCAGGCTGGGCAGCAGACATCAGGTCGATTGATCTTGGGTGTTTTGGCTTACACCTGGTGATATACTGTGAAGTATCTCCATGATACCTATAGTAGACTAGTTTTTAATGGGAAAAACACAAAGTCTAATCATCGACAAATGCCGTTTAAACTACCGTAAACTCAGGCCAAACCAAATGGTAGCTTGAGTGAGGGTGGTAGAGCCCAACACCAGCACAAGATATGTGAGAGCCATGAGCCCGATCGTCGGGAACGCACGTTGTCAACGGATATCGGAGACTGGGGTACCTTTGATGGAAAAAGGGCTGTTTCCCATGTTGGTAGAAGAAGAAAAAGAAACGAAAGGCAAAAAACATCAGGTCATTTCGGTGGAACACGACGCTCGGATCGATTGGTCATGGATCCATTCGGACATGGGCATGGGCCTGAAAACGGGTCTTGAAAACTCTCGAGTCTGGGCTTTACTTGACAGGATCTAGAACCCCCCTTGTTCGGCTCGATGGGCGTGTGTTAGCACCCTACGTGCAGATCTGAGAAACGGGAATCAGTGATGATGTTGATAGCCGGACTTGACAGCGATTGATAGCCGCAGACTCGTGATAGTTGCAACCATTGCAGTGAATCGTGTACCAGTTCGAATATCCAACACAATTGCATCAACTAAAACATTCGAGTCCAATTCACGGGTATTAGAAAAAAGCCCCCATCAAGTCGTGATGTCATTGATCGGCTAAACTGACTGGACCCTGATTTCTCAGAGACCCTCTCTCTCTCGATCTCAGTCAAGCCCTCAACCATCACCACGATCACCAATACAACTGAGAAGAACACGACAGGACCTGACACGCGGTACGCCACCGAAACTTGACAGCCCGCAAAAGATCCATTTCTCGCGAGGTCTTGTCCCGCCCCTTGTCGTGTCTCAGAACGTTTGTAGGCAGCACAGCAGAGTCAGCCAAGTATCTAAGTCAGTGTAACAGTTGCACACGCCCCCACGATGGCGATGATAATGTCGATAGCCATGCCGCTGCATCGCATCTCAATCGTTGGCGCAACACCAGATCACGTCGTGCACATTTTGACACACACAAGACAAGACAAGGAGAGGAGAAGAGAGAAGTGAGGCGGAGACAACATTGAATATGCGTACGCAAGTAGCAGGTGAGGCTTGATAGGGGGGAAGCACAGCAGTCAAACGTTCATCCAGGGCGAGCAATCTGTGATCAATTTAGACATGATTGACGGTTTACGGATATGAGGGTTTCTGTTTATGGAAATCTTCCCCTTGTCAAGTGTCAGCTTAGGAACGTCAATCAGCAACGGTCTAGTTTTATTGTACTAAGTTTGGTGATGTTCTCACCATTGAGCCCCACCCCACTCGGTGGAGTGCTCACTGTGCCTGAGAGACGAGACATGAGGGCCGAGCCTGGTCGGACATGCCCTGAAGCCAGCCCCCTGTAAGCCTCCGGCCCCAAAGCAGAACGAACAACTTGAGGATGAGGTGCGATGCAAGACTGCGCGTCGTCCCGCCCCAAGGCCAAGCAGAATCACCTCACTCATTCATGTTTGGGTTGCATTTGCTGAGAGGTAGGGGGAGAAGCAAAAGATCATCGCTTGGAGCGAATAAAACTTGACACACTTTAACCTTTTTTTGCAGCCTCTTTGCTCCCCGCCCCCTGTCATTGCTTCTGGTGTGGCATGCCACTGTCCATTCGCTTGAGCCTTACCCTTCACCCCTGTAGGCTAGAGCTCCCGTCTTTGGTCCGATCTCCAGGTCCGTTGTAGAGGCATGGAAATCGAGCTTTGGATCACGACAAAGCAAAGCGCATCGTAGCAACATAGCAAAAATTCACAGCAAAATCAAATCATCATAGCAATGGCGCCGCCGCAACAACCGGGTTCTCCGTCGTGGGCCGATCAGGGTCCAAATGACGATTGGTCTCTTTCTGCCTTTACTTTTGCTCTATTTTCTTTTTGTTCCAAGTTCTGATTTTCTTTTCTTTTTGTTCTACCGGTATCTCCATCGCCATTACCATCACCTTCACCTCTTATTGCCGGGGTTTTACCTATTCTGGACCTTGCCGTGGCATCGTATCGTGTTAAACGACAAGATATCGAGCTATCACTATCCTCTCCAAAAAACAAGGCGCTTTTATGATTGTCCCGGGTTTCTAGACCTGGACAAATCGGAGAGTTATTAGTGTATCGATCACTGCATTCTGCAGGTCCGGTCCCTGGAACGAGAAAATTCGCCGTGGCCTGGCCCCAACGTTAGGAAGGAGGATCTCCATTCACCTCCTGTACCTACCTAGTCTAGATTCTTATTATCATCGTCATCATCTGCATTCAACTCTCGCCCTGTTCTCTCATTCCCCTATTGCATTCTCCTCTTCTCAACTGCGGTTGGCTGAAGTTGATATCCATTCTCACACACACTCACTCAACTCGCTCTCCTGCACTCATTCTCTGTCTCAGTCTGCTTTTCAGCTCTTGACACCCTCTTCTCTTCTCTTCTCAACCATCTAGACTTGGCCTTTGAGTCAAGTTGAGCTGAACCGGGGTTCAGACAGCTTCACTCCCGCGTCCAGGGGACCTGAATGCCATCATCATATCCACTATCAACTACCAGGAGAACCCACCCGTCACTTCACTTCACGCTAGGCTCCCGCCTAGCTTCCTCCATCCCATCCAAGGGTCGCGGGCAGGCGATATATACACCCCTGTGGCTACATCCGCATCGAGGCTACGACGTTGCTTCACGGTATATCTGGCCAGGAACCGTTGAAGCTGCTCAACTAAGCTAAGACGAGCTAAAGTTATAGTAGCAGCCAGATCCCAGCTTCTGATATCCATGATCTATTTGATATCCTCAGTATCCGCTGGTTCCCCATCTATCTAGTCAGACCAGACTTCTTTAGCTCTGTCTTGATCACTTACGCAATACCTACATACAACCCTACCCGCTGCACTTCTACCTTCGAGACTCTTCTGTCGAGTTACCAGACTCGTTTGCTTCTGAGAAGTTTCTCTTCCTATTCAGCACTCGTTCAACGTTGTTTGGTTACCACTACACTACATCCTATATCGTCACAAGTAAGGTGTCCAAACCCTTGTTAACGCCCACAAATACAATCAACTTTCAACTCAACTCAACTGCTATTGCTGTTGCTGTACCGTACACGGCCCAACCAAATACCTCCCACACAGTCTCCCCCAGCCGTTTAAACGAAACCACTCAGTGGCCCGAATATTGAGCCCTCATCCCAGTCCCAAAACTAGGCCCCTCCCGCACAACCACATAGTGAAAGGTCTGACAACGTCTCCGCCATTTCAGGATATCTCCCTTCGGATCTGAAACCAGGTCCCTGAACCATAGACCATACCAAAAACGACCCGTTTACGCCTCATCTTATATTACTACAACACCATTGTGATCTTGACATCATGGCTGGGAATAAACTCCTCGTCTATCTACTTCGACGCGATCTCAGAGCAATCGACAACCCTATTCTCCACCACCTGGCCACTTCTGACCATGGCTTCACTCATTTCCTCCCCATCTATATTCTCCCCCCTCACCAAATCGAAACCTCAGGCTTCGTTGTTGAAGGGCAAAAGTCTCCTTACCCCGAAGCCCGAAGTCAGATAGGCCGCTTCTGGAGATGTGGCCCCGCTAGAGCCAAGTTCCAAGCTGAGTCTATCTGGGATGTTAAACAAAATCTTGAGGACATCCACAGTGGCATGCTGGTCCGTATCGGAAACTTCGAAAACGTCCTCAAGCATTTGATCAAGTCCCTTCACGATGAACATCAATCTGTCGACACTGTTTGGATGACTGAGGAAGTATCAAAGGAGGAGGTTGATGATCAGAACGCTGTAGCATCTGTATGTTCCGAGAACAACATCAACTTCAAGCTTTGGCAGGACGAAAAGTATTACATTGACGAGTAAGTTCAGCCTGTTAGCCTACTTGACTGTCGAGGAGTCCATATTCAATAACTTACTAATGCTTGTAACTAGCCGTGACACTGGTCTGAATGACCCCAAGGAGCTTCCAGATGTTTTCACAACCTTCCGCAAAACTCAAGAACCCCTCCGTGAGCGTCCTCGCACCTCTCTTCCTCGTCCGCAGGCCGGATCGTTACCGCAGTTCCCTTCATCGTGGGCACCACCTCAGGAACTTCCGTTTCAGATTCCTGACAACTACAATGAATTTGAACAACGCCTCCTTGAGCCCATCAACAGTATGGTGCCAGACCCTCCAGCCTATCCTGAAGATGCTCGGTCTGCACATCCATTCAAAGGAGGAGAGAACCCTGCCTGGGATCGCCTTTACGATCTCATCAAGTCGGGCTCCATGACTACTTATCAGGAGACCCGTAATGGTTTACTAGGAACCGATTACAGCACCAAGCTTTCAGCATTCCTAGCACTCGGATCTATTTCAGCCCGCTGCATTCACGAGGAACTTGTCAAGTTTGAGGACGGTCAAGAACAATCCTACTCTAGAGCTATAGGCTTCGGACAGGGAGAAAACGAAGGTACCAAGGCTGTCAGATTTGAGCTCTTGTGGCGGGACTACATGCGATTGTGTACGATGAAGTTTGGCTCACGTCTTTTCAAGCTTGATGGTTTTAAGGGAGCCAGTGGCAAGTACGATAAGAAGTGGAAGACAGCTCTGAAGGAGGAAGCCGATGCCGATCAAGATCCTTCACCCGAGGAACTGAGTGATATCATTGAGAGGTTTCTTCGAGGAACAACTGGCATGGGGCTGATTGATGCCTCACAGCGGGAACTCTACCATACCGGTTACACCTCGAACCGAGCTCGACAGAATGTTGCCAGCTTCTTCACAAAGCATCTTGGCATTGATTGGCGCTACGGAGCTGAATGGTACGAAGCTATGCTGGTAGATTATGATGTGTCTTCCAACTGGGCGAACTGGCAGTACGTGGCGGGTGTCGGTAATGACCCCAGAGGTGATGCACGCATCTTCAACCCTATCAAACAAGCATTCGACTATGACAATAACGGAAGATACGTCCGAACTTGGGTGCCTGAAGTCAAGTACATTGAGAGACTGGAAAATGTATTTCAGGTATGGACGACAGGCGACGATGAGCTCATCAAGTACGGCATCATCGATGACATAATGGTCACTCATCCCATCAAGCGGATCGATTTTCAGGTCGACCGAAAACCTCGTGCCCCTCGACGACCTTATCGATGGAGAAGAGGAGGATCTGGGCGTGGTGGCCGCCGAGGCGGAGGTCCAGGAAACGGTTTGGGTGACTACAACGATGGTCGACGCTCGTACCACAATGGGCCACCTTCACCCGAAAGCGATCGCCAGTTTTACCATGGAGGCGAACCATACATGCAGAACGGTGGCCAGCCACGAAATGGTTGGCCTCAGCGTGGAAGTCAGATGTCGTGGCGAGGCAACTCTAACGGGCACGGCCCCAACAACCACGGATCATCTTCCGGACGAGGAGGCTACATGGCTCCTTTCCGTGGTAATGGTTTCCAGCGAGGATTCAACACCAACCACTTCAATGCACCACCTCCAAGACAATACATGCCTAATCCTCCTTGGGCTCATCATCAATTCTCTCCTCAAGCCTATCATCACCAACTTCCTCCTCACCTTGGACCCCATGTCTAACAGACAGGAGCCAGGCCACTCTTCCCACCGCGGTGGGCTTTTGATCCCGTTGGGCAACGCTGGTATTGGAACCAATAGACAATGAACTATTGGAAAACGTAATAATTGGATTTCGTCTCTCTTTTGTTGGTGGAGCAAAGAGATAGTGGCACACGATACCTGTTATTTTGGACAAAAGCTGACGTTACAGTCAACAGAATGATTAAGGGTTGCTAAGGCATATATGTATTTATAAGAAACATCCAGCGGGATCATGGATGTCCTTTCGTAGGACATGTGTGAATACACACAAGTCTGTTTGCTTTTACTATCATCGCTTCAAAATCTTGCCACTCGTGATGTCTTCTAAACCGTATCTATTGTGTCACCAATCATTGTCTCTCATCACAGCGTCTCGTTCCAGGCTCTCCAAGACTGGTTTTCCCACGTTGGCATGCATCTAACCTGCTCTGGTGGATCGTATACCCAATCTATCGCACCGTCTTCCTCCTGTTTTCCAACTATCTCCGACACATAGCCCTTCAGCTTCTTGATATCTGCGGCCTTCTCATCAGAATACTCAAGATTCAAACTCGGCACAACCGCAATCTTGCGAAACCCCCGGGACCACATATCCTTACAAAACAGCTGGGGTTCGCCTTGAAAACACTCTCCTTTACGAGTATCACGAAACCGAAGACCATGTAATAACGGCGCCGCAGTAAACGCCGTAGCCCCGTTCCAGCAGGCGAAAACCTGGAAGGGCTGTTGTGCGTCGTAGCGTGAGCGTGTTCCAGGGGCGTTCCAGAAGAGGTTCCAAGCTGAATTCCAATTTCCGTCCGAGCCGACCTCAAAAAACGAGTCTCCTGCTATGGTACGGGCTATCCAAATATCGTAAAAGGTTGGGTCGGGTCCTACATAGGTCCAGTCCATGGCACATGTCATGTCTGCGTTGAGACTACGTCGCTGAAGAGCGAGTTCGAGAACATCTTCTGTGCAGGCGGACACATCGTTGATGAACAGCACTGTTGTTTCGTCTGTAACCTTCACTTGCTCTTTATAAAGAGGTGTGAGGGCTAGGTTGCGAAGTTGGGCGAGCTTATGGATACGAGCATTGCCCTGGGATGGGTTGATGTTGGAACTGTTGTAGAAATAGACAAGACCCAAGTCCTGTAGGAAGGGTCTCAGAGCTGAGAGAATATCGGATGTGCCGTCAGGTGAGTTTCCGTCAACGATAGATAACGCGCAGCGATGGGGTCCAAGGAAGCGAACAGCTTCAACGAGGCTGCCTATCAGGCGTGGGAGAATGCCAATACAGTTCCGCAAGTTGAGAGCAAAGAAATAATCAATTTGCGAGTCTTGAATTTCATCTCCATATCGAGGCTCCTGGAGGATCTTGTAACGATTGACATTTAGAGCAGGGCACTCAAGACGAGGGAGGGCCGTAGACAATGGGTCCAGTATAGCTGCTATGTAGGGTGATATGCGCTCAGCAGACAGTACAGTACCTGTCAGAAATGAGTAACTACTAGACATAGAAAATATGAAGCACTCACCGTTTGAGATTGTAGGAGTTGAAGCAGAGGTTGTAGTTGGTGTAGGTGTATGCAAAGGGCTCTCTTCAATCTCTGCACTTGTTGTTGTAACTGCTGCCGTTGATTTTAGACTGGGACCATTCTCAACCTCCTCTTTCTGTACAGGAGTATAAGAAACTGAGCGCCAAGTAAGGTGACCACGCCCAAGATAGAGACTCGTAACGACAAGTAAGAAACAAAAGACTGCCAGCAGTGGTGCTATGAACCTGCGATACATGACTTGGACGAAGCAAAAAGGTCACCAGGTGAGTTCATTGCTCATCTAGAAATTGTGTGAAAGGAAGAGAACGACCTGGGGCAGAGCAAAGAGGAAATCGGTTCAGTCACAACTAACAACCAACACCAAGTTCCATTGTAAGTGACAGGGGATCACTACCAGGATGTGATGTGTATTTTTGGGTCGTCTAAGCGCCCGAGTTCAAGTGAGGATACCCCGGTTGTTTGATCTTCCTGAGCAGGCCAATGATGACCCATAAGGCTGAATGACATGTTCAGGACTTAACTTGATGATGATTTAATGAATAGATTCTATACATAACTATCCACGAACGTGCCTTGAAACTCTAACAGATACCTAAGTCTTCACAGAACTGAGAAGAGTAATGCCGATCTTCTTCTTGATGCAGTAGCACCCTGTACTTGAAGCTGCATGTTGGTTGTTAGTCGTTGCGAGAAACCCACTCTTAAAATGACAGGACACTACATCACAACCAACAACCAACATTTCACCATTGAGCAGTGACAAAAAGTCACGAAAGGGGATCCTTAACTGATACTGTTTCATAGAGATCCAAGTGCCAAAGTCTTCTGTTGATAGTTACCCAGATACATGTTTGAAATGACTCTCAGAAACTTATACTGGATGATAGCCAATACGGAGAGTGTGTAAGCCGATAGAAGAAGTCCTTCATATGTTCAAAACTTTATTATAATGAAGTTATAGGGATCTAAAACAAGGAACGACCCAATGATAGACTCTGTGCATGCGCCCCAAGTCCTCGGGTCCTGGTGGCTCAACCAACAACTACACCCATGTAGGTTGACTCTTGGGGAGAAGATAAGAGCAGAAAGCTTGGATCAGTGCAGAATAATAAGGAGTCTTGAGAGCCCCCTAGTGTCTTATCGTGAATTACCATTGTGTATTCTCTGTGAGTCTTTCTGACCCTCTCTTCATGTTGAAGTAATTCAACCTTCACAATGAGGTCTCTTTCCTTGTACTATCTACTCACAGTCTCTCAAATCTTCCCATCGTCCAGTCTTGCTCTCCATGCGGTATTTCCCCCTGTAACGAAAGCCCCTTTTCTTCCACAACCGAGCAACATCCTCGAGCCACGGGCTATTAGCACTGAGCTCTCGACCTGTGGCTACCTAGACGGGGATCCCAAAAGGAAGAGAACTGCCGATTCTGGTTTTAATTGTCGAGTCGACACACGGAATGGTCTCTGGGGCTTTTGCCCTACGACTGTTCTAACAGCTTCGGACTGTGGATTAGCGGGGAGTTGCGTTGATCGCCATGACTGCTCAGATGGATGTGGTATGACTGGCAGCAAGGGCTTGACGACGTTTACTTGGTATGCACTACTATAGGTCAATACACCCGAGGCAAAGTACTGACCCGAAGATTAGTGATCGCAAGTCATTCTGTTCCATGGCCCTTCTTACCTTCGGCGTGGATCAGACATACTCCTACATCGCCTGCGGAACTAAAGCCACTACCGATCATTACTATATAACACCAACTATTGGCATCACGACAACGTCCGAGTCCAGTGAATTAAGCACATCAGAGATATCACAAACATCTACAGTCACCTCCAGTGACACAGCATCAAGCACCACCGATATCACACAAAGCGCTTCGACAGAAGCGACAAGCAATTCTTCGGAAGAAGAAGAAGATTCATCTGGAAACTCCTCCCCTAATCTTGGTGCTATTATTGGAGGAGTCATTGGAGGGCTCGTTGTTATCTGTGGTACCATAATTACAGCAATATTCCTACTTCGAAGAAACAGAAGCAAGGATACGCAGGCGGGAATAATAGAGCACAATACAGAGGACCATTCCATGGGACGCTGGAGACGCAGCAAAACAAAAGAGCCGCAAGAGCTTGGAGGCTGGGACATACATGAAATGCCAGTTATCGAACAGAATCAACGTCGAAGTCCAGTGGAACTTGCTGCGTGACTAGGCAGAGGAGGACATTTGAACGAGTATGGTCATCGATTAACAGGAGTTTTAGCCCATGGGATATTGTGGTATCGGTTATAGTGCAGCCATCGAATATGAGTCGCAAAAATATCGAATTGTGAAATACCTTACATGAGACATAAAATATAACTTACATGTTCAACCAAGAAAACCGTCGTGGTCAAGGAGCAGCTGGACTCTGATACGCCGTGGACCGATGATGCTAATAATAAGTCCGGGAGTGCCCCAGGGAGAGGCAAGAAAACTTCCAGGTCATGTCTGGTCAGATTGAGAACGCTACAAGACCCTGATGCTGACAGGCTGTCATCCAGGAGCTTTTCTTCTTCAATCCCGTCTTCATGGAAGAGGGCAATGGATGTTTTATAACTAGGTAGGTACCCTTCGGGGGCTGTTCAAGTGGAGGACAACCCAATCCGTCATCTACGGCTCTGGAAGGACCTTCCAGTCGTTCTGGCTAGTCGGTACTTTGACCTCTGTCTCTTGCCTTGATTTTGCGAATATCTTCACCTTTGGGAAAGACCCCGTGGGTCTTTAGTTACCTTAGCCAATGGCCGGACGGCAGATACCTTGGCAAACTCTGATGCCCTTACTTTAGAGAAGCAAAGCCGGAAGGTGCCTTTTCTCACTGCGTTCTTAAATCACTCTTCAGTTGCCGCTTCGCCTTATCAACATACTTACCTTAGTACCTTAGCCATCTAAGATGTAGTGAAATTCGCGATACAATCAATCCACGACCAAGTTGCGAATGCGATCAACCAATCTATTCAGGTGAGAACCGCACCACCAACGCTATCAACATCGGACTTAACAGAGTCCTTAGACCTCGAAAATGCCATCAAGATTGCTGTCCAGATGCAGTCCACGCTGCTTTGAATGGTTTGGAGCATCATATCACCGACGCCACCGCTGCTCAACTCAAGAAAGCCTTGCACACTCTGCTAGACTCTTAGAAAAAGGAGAAGAGATCTATGGCTTTGAGGCTTACTGGTGTTGAGGCTAGCCTCCAGGCTACTATACAAGAAGAAGAAGAACTTTAAGGTATATTATCCAGTACTGAGATTTTAGTAATTACTAACATTTAATCTTCAGACTACACTATCAAAACACCAAACTACACTATTACCGCTACTAAAATCAGGATAAACACCAAACCCGACGGCTTGAGGGCTGAAATGACGCTCGAACAGGCATGGCGAGTGCGAGGAAAGAGGATGGAACACATAGCATTACTATCAATACATCAACCCCCGAGGCGCCCGTGTCATCAAGTAAAGGTAACAAGACAAAAGTAAAGCAAGACACAGAACCGAAAGCAAGCACCGTAGTCCATGGACATTGACAGTGAATGTGAAATAAGGCAGCAAAGTTCATCATGCCTCTTTTGATTAACCCAAGACTCGCTTTCTCGACAATGCTGTGGGCCAAAAAGCCCAATGCTCAGGCCTGATTTCTGCTGCGGCCATTAAAGTGAAAATATCGTACGAATGGTAACATGAAGGTCGTAAATTCGGAGACTGGGGTATTATATACGAAGGTAAACTCAGACAGGAGTCCAGTCCTTGAGCCATGGATGAGATTGGTTCAACTCCGGGATGACAGCAGTGCTGAGGCTGCGCTCTCCAACTATGTTTCCTAGGGAGTGGTTGATCATTTGCAAAGTAGCACGGCGGGAGGGCTCGATAGCGACGGGAAGAGCAGTTGGGGGTGGAATTGGCGCAAGAGAGTTGGGAGAAGGAATGATATCGAGGTTATCTGGGACGCTCGAGTCAAACTGGCCAGTCTCTTTGCGGTACCCAACATGCACGGAAGGTTCAAAAGATACATCATCCCTTGACCACCAAGTCCAATGGCGGTACTCTCGACGGTGGCCTCTTTCAAGCCAAGGGTACAGATCAGGCTCAATAGTTTCTTTGGGAATTGTACCAAAGGGGCGCCAACCGTAGAAGAGGGGCCATGGATCGCGAAGAGTCAGTGTATGACGATGCTGAAGTAGGGCAGCACGAGGAATAGCTGCGCTGAGATCATGATAAGCAGTAGTGGTAGGGTCATCTTGATATGATTGAGCGGCCCCTGTCCATACCGCAGTAACAATATCTGGACGAGACTGGGTATCGTACGAACATCCCTCGTCAAGCGTAGTCAGATAGTTGCGAATGAAGTCCATGATCTTGGAGTTACCCAGAAGGAAGAGGCCATGCCACCACATGGCTACCCGAGGACGACGGAGCAGAAAGATTTTGATAAGCATCTCGAAATCGCAGTGTTTGAAGGCGGGCTGAATGAGGCTGGTAATGGCAGCCAACCAGGGACTAACGAGGTTGCACTGGATATCTGGTTGCCAAAATATGCTCCAGAGGACTGGCCCCAGGGCGTAAGGATGCATGCTCAGCGTCATGTAGTAGCGTGCTTCCGCTGTGTATCGATGAATATTGGCTGCCTGATCAGCATCCATGGGGGTACTCTTTGATGGCTTAAGAGATGGCCTAGGTAAATGTGGCTCCAGCTTGGCCATACGATAGAATGGAATTGCAAGGGCTGCAAGGAACCCAGCCTTGATCGGTGACAAGATACTTGGATCTTTGGACCGGCGGGGTTCATGACCAATACCAAACAAGTTACAGAACTCGATCAAGAGGTCCGTAGCTTCAGTGGGTGTTGGGGGTACCGCATCGCTGTCAATCGAGACTTGGCCCTCAGTAGCAACGATGAAGCGCACGTCACTAGTGAACTTTGCATCCCATGGTGTACATGGACCCCCTTGACCATCAGCGGCCCAACCTGATTGTGACGCCAGGATCGCACAGAGCCAATGCACGAGCCGTGAGGACGCACCTTCGGGGAGATGGACCAGGATCTCATTCTGGGTGAGATCCCCGATCGTGTTAATCGGGACTGGGCGGAGACAGGAGTCGGTGAAGTGGATCTTCCTGTTCTGGAGTTGCAGTAGCCGTGTGGAGAGAATGTAGGACCAACACACGGTCAAGATGGCGAGCCCTTGGGGGGCGGAGGAGGCATCAGCCGTGCCAGCTGGATTGCCATAGTGGCAGGCACGTGGGTCTGAAGGGATGATGCAGTTGATGGGCGATGGATAGCTGAGGCGGAAATACTTGGTGGCACCGGTAACGTTATCGAGGTCAAAATCTGGTCCGTCCCGAATTTGAGGTTCCGGATCCGGGACAAGCCAGGTGGGGGCTCCGGCCAGGACTCCCTTCGCCGGCACGGATTCAGGGAGAGGCGGCATATCCTGGAGCATGATAGACGGGTCGAGGCCAGGAGGAAAGGTTCCTCTTGGTAAGGCCAGTGCCTGGCTCACGAGCTGCTGCCATGTATAGCGGCCATTATGAAAGATGCGGCGGACGTCGAGTTGCTTCGGAATCAGGGGGTCATCCACATTGTCGGCGACGGCAAGGAATTGCTCCTCGTTCAAGGTCGGGGAAGATTTAGAGGACCAGAAGGAGTCCGGCGCAGTAGAAGCAGCGGTCAACTCAGTGATTTGGGAGGCATGAGTTTCTCCTTCAACATCTGAATGGACACTTGCATTTTCAGGCTGGGGTACAATGGCAGCTTCAGAGAGGCCAGTGACAACGGTAGAACTCCAAGCAAACGGACGATCGAAAGAATTGTCCAGCTCGTAGTCACCGTTGAGGACCCAGGACCGGACATGGTCCATTCCTAGGTCCCATGTCATCTTCATTGTGACAGAGGAAGATGTGAGCTTGCTCTAAGTGGTCAGCCAGTCGGTGTAAGTGATCAAGACGATAACAAGTCCACTTGACGCAGGGTTTTGGAGAACCGGGCACAAGAAAAAGCAGAACTTGTGTCGACACAGAATAGAAGAGAGAAAAAGATAATAAGTAAGAAATTGAAGTGCGAGAGATTCGCGGTAGATATGAATGAGAGAGATATGGGGATAGAAAAGACAGGGGACAGTATAACAGAGAAAAGCTGAAGATTCCGGTGGCCACCCACCCTGGGAAACGTTATGTCTGTATGTATAAGAAAAGAAGCAAGCAAGATGCAGCAAGCAGAACTGACTACAGTCAAAAGCGTAGAATTTCGGGCTGGGGCGGGTATGGCTGTATTTGAGCTATTGATACGCGGCGGGCCTCATCTCGCATGCCATGCCCATCCATTGTTTGTGCTTGTCAGTTGGACCATGATGCCTGTGTTTGACATCAGTTGTCCAACAAGCCATGACAATGTCCTGCACTTCCTTGACCATGCCATGTGTGTATGTAGAATACCGAGAAACTATAGCGGGTACCAACGCTGGTTGGATATGGAACGGGCTCAGCTGGTTCAGCTGGGGGTGTAACTGTAAATGGAGATGGATGGAGTGTCGGAGGAGCCGGGTCAGAGTCAAAAAGAGGATCTGAAATGACATGAACAGTTCAGAGATTGAGAACGGGAGAGAGACACTAGACTAGACAAAGAGGGTCAGAGAGCAGAGCAGAGCATCAGAGACAAGACAAGACACGGGAGCTTGCAGGAAATGTCAAAGTTGTGGACATATCAGAACCCCTGTCAAGGTTTTTGGTCGCAGCGTTTACGGAGTAGAAACAGAGCAAAAACAGTCTTGTAAGATGGAGAAAAGCAACTTCAGGTGGTTCTGGTTGCAGCAAACTAGGCAATTGGAGGGACGGGGGGGAAACATGGGTGTCACAAAGACAGGGAGCATAGTCTAATGAGGCGTACAATAACTACGAAGCGGAGATCAAGCCGTAGGCGAAGCGGAGATGGCCACGACAAGTTCGGCAGAGTAGAAACGAGATTTAGAATTAGCAGAAGCGTTGAAGAAAGAGCAAAAGAAAAAAAGAAAAAGAAAAGACGGTATAAGACAGAGGAGGGACATGACTGAGTCGAGTGGACATGGCTTGATGATGGAGGATGACGGTTTAGAGAGGGTTGAGTGGATGATGGGGCATTCAGCACGGGGCATGGACAAGGGATATATCGACAGGGATGGAGCCTTTCACTTTGCTTGTCTAATATTCTTTCGTCTTTCTTTTCTTTTTCTTCTTCTGCTTCCTCCACTTGAACACGCAGTCAGGTTACACTTTTTGACTTTACAGGCGGCTGTCACTGTCAGTTGCGGCGTAGGGAGGTGCCGGACCGTAAGGTATCCCAATCCCAACATCTCTTGCTTGCATAAGGGCAGTTTAGTGAGGTGGGTGTGGAGGGGGAGGGGCATTTCTCTAGACACTTTTGTTAGTGTCGAGTCTTTGCTTTTGCTTGTGCTTGTCGACAAAGAGGCAGTGCGGCCGTTGGACGGTCCACGTTTCAACGCTATAAAGACCCTTTTGCTCTTCGATCGTCATACAAACGAGGTGAATGACTCGCTAGATGCGGTCAAATAACTCCAATAGTCGACTCCATCAACAACAGAACCATTCCGTTTCAAGGGTCCCATCCTTGATCTTGGGACGTCGGGACAATGGAACGGATTCCCCAACCCTCGACCTTTCAGCTGGGTCAATATGCACCATGTTGCGCCTCTAAGCTGCAGATGGCCTCGTCTTGATCAAGATATGTCATATGGGTCCGAGAGCCTCCATGTTGGTTGCGCAGTGGTCGATGAGACATACGTCCACCGCATATTCAGGGTTGACTCAACATCAGCATCAGCATCAGCAATCATCTGCAGCTGCACGCGCACGTACAGGTATGCATGTATGCACCTGGGAGCTGGGGTACCTCTGCCGTAGCGTAGCGTTGCAGCGCGGGATCTGGAGTCTGTAGTCCAGTCGCTGGCGCCATGACATCGCATGGCATGACGGATTATCGTGATAGCCGCTGCTTAAGTTGAGCTCGTGCGTGGACCAAGAGCCCGGCTGGCATTACGACCTGAGACACATCATGTACGTGCGTGTGTGTGCAGTGCAGCGTGTCTTTAGTGGCATGAATTACGTGCCGGCCTAGAGGGAAATAACTGAAGAAAAAAGAAAGGTTGAGACTAACAGAGTCGGGCAAGGAAAAAGAAAGCAGTGAGCCCCTAGACCCGAAAATGCAGTTTGACAGTGAGGAGACCTGGGTTCTGATAGCCTATCACTGGAAAAGAATATGCCGGGCATCATTTCGAGGGGCCGTTTTCCACCAGGAGACCTTTTACAGTGGCTGGTTGACTCTATCGTGCAATTATCGCAAAGAAAAGTAGGTACTCGTTCTGACAGGCAGTACAGTACCGTTATAGTGGCCAGCCAGTAACTTTAGTGCATTCTTATCCATGATATTCCCGGCAGTCAGTATCTCGGCCTCTCCCGCTTTCCCTAGCTTCCCTTACTATTGGGTTGGGTTATCACATCCACCCTCACATGAACGACCGATCCTACTCTGTTCTCATATTTTCTGTACGTTTTGTCACGCGCAGATCGATTCTCTTTAGAATTCCACGCCCCGAGTGCAGCCTCAACTGGGAAACCAATCGATAGGTTCACGGAGGCACGCACCTACAGACGGATACTTATACAAGCATCAGCGGTACGCTTCCGAAACAACGCTAGACTAGTTCGGTCCGGAATATTTCCTGCCTCAAAAAAATTGTCCTGCACCGACGATCAAGTCAAGCAAACAACAGCCGGCGGCACGACGCAATCCTCCACTCCCAGGACTATCACTCTGCACCGAATAGCCTGTAAGTTCCCTCGATCGAACCATTGTTTGCTTCCTCTTCAAGCCACATGTTTTACACTGCGACATGGCACAAGGTTACTGACTTGATATCGGCAGATTCTGCATCCCCCAGCTCCACCTATACGATACTATTTCAGAGCAATCCACCGTAATCACCGACAATGAAGAGCAAGCGCGCAAGAGAGGCCGCCGAGGTCGACGATAAGCTCATTGCTTCTGTTGATTCTGAGGCCCCAGCCAAGAAGCGCAAGCGCAGCGAGGATGATGGTGCCGATCTGAAGAAGGCTAAGAAGGAGAAGAGAGACAAGAAGTACAAGAAGGAATCGCGCAAGGAGCGCAAAGACAAGCGCAAGAACCTCCAGGACCTCCCCGAACAGGACGATGACGAAGAGGCGGCCGAGGACGCTCCAATGGCTGAAGCTGATGACAAGCCTGCGGATGCGCCAGTAGAGGCAGATAAGCCTGCGAAGAAAGACAAGAAGAAGAAGGACAAGAAGGCCAAAACCGACGAGTCACAACAAAAGGACGACGCCAGCGCCGATGCCCAACCCAAGGAGGAACCCAAGGAGGAGCAAAAGAAGAGCAAGAAGGACAAGAAGAAGCAAAACAAGGCCTCCGAAACAACGACCACCAACGATGAATCTGCTGCCGGCGCTGATGCAGAGGCTGCTGATGGCAAAGTAGACCGTCACATTGTCTTCGTCGGCAACCTGCCCTTCACCGCCACTGCCGAAACAATCAAAGCCCACTTTGCCTCTCTCAACCCAGTGTCAGTCCGCTGCATGAGCGATCCCAAGGATAGCAAGCCCTGCCGTGGCTTTGCCTTTGTCGAGTTCGAGAAGGTCTGGCATATGCGAACATGTCTCGACAAGTTCCACCACTCCGAGTTCTCAGATGGTGTCTCTTATCCCCGCCGCATAAATGTTGAGTTGACGTAAGTGGTTTTCGTACTTCTGTCTTACATGATAACTCGCCTCATTGCTTTGGCTCCACACCCTTTTCCCTCAGCCTGATTCAACACAAAAGCACCTCGATTTGTGTAACCATACCATAGTGACTAGTCTTTACTCGACTCACGCTCACTACTTCTTCACCGACACTCACCTGCACGAACAGCAACTTCATACATGACTAGAACACACGCTAACTCTGTGTAACAGTGCCGGTGGAGGTGGCAAGACAAAGCAGCGCCAGGACAAGATCAAGGAGAAGAACCGCAAGCTCGACGAGAACCGCGCCAAGCGGATTGAGCGTGAGAGGACGGCAAAGGAAGAGAACAAGGGCAAGGGTGACACTCGCAAAGCTGGAGAGGATGGTATTCATCCAAGTCGACGTGCCCACATTCCTGGCAGCCGCTGGTAGAAACAGCTCAACAGGCCTCGAGCCAAGGGTGTGAAGTCCAAGAAGGAGTAGGTTTGTGAGGGTCTCTAAATGGTTTTTAATGATTGTACTGGGATCGGATACACAAAAGTTGATTGTGCATTTATATGATAGTGAGAGATACCCAAAGGAAGTGGATCCTTGACCTCACGAAGAGCATGGAACAGACGATGAATTATATTCCTATATTCACTATTCCATTCGACTGATTTTGAGATATTCTGCTTCAGGTGAAGGGCCTAAATAAGAAGACTGTTGATCGTGTACATCAACCGGTGTAGATTGTAGGTTCTTTTCTGTTTATGCGCCGGTTTAAGTGAACGTATACTCTAATGGGAGCTCTAACAAGCAATGCAATATCTTTCACGCATAGCGACAAATCAAAGAGACCAATTCTTAATCGAGAATGACAATTGACCGCTGCCGGAAGAAATCCAACGACTATACATCGCAGAAACGAGTTGCCAAACTGCAAGTCTCGAGATAGTGAATGCCAGATACGAGACATAATAGCCATGCATTCAACATACCTCCACAGGTAAAACGGACACTTGTCGAAGAAAACAAAACATCACAAAGTAATCGCAAGCAATCATCTGTCCAAAGTGCAATCCGGTTCTTGAATTACTGGCAAAATCGGTATAAACTCCGCGAGGAGGCCACAGCATGAGATATGAGCAAATAGAGATAAATAATAAAAAGAAACGGTTGGAAACACGTAACCGCAAATAGTAAAACCCCAAAATTCATTCAAGAACCGCCTCGCAAGTAAAAGCCATCGTCATATGCAGTTGCCTCCGCATGATCGTTGCGACGGTCATGATCTGGGTACGGGTATCGGGCCTCGAGAAAAAAGCAATAGCCTAGTCCAGCCCCAGCCGCTCCCAGGGGATATTCCGTCAAGAGCCGCCGTCTTGTATCGCTGAATGCCTATTAAACATTCGTCCTGAGTTCTTCGTGTCGTTTCGCGTCGTCCAGACGCTTTCGTTGAGAAAATCAAGCGCGTGCCTTGCCACGCGCGGGAATAGCGTTCATTAGATGGATATCTACAGAATGGAGCACTTGTTCTTCTTTTGCTTCGAAGGTGTGGGTCGAGGGTTCAGAACAGCTCTAAGCATGAGTTAGATGCGTACTAAAGCACATAATCACGGTTGATGCTTACCGGATGGCCTCGTCAAAAACGCTCTTGAGGTTCCTTTGAGTGAGGGCAGAACACTCGAGGTACTTGTAGGCCTTGATCTCCTTGGCGCAAGTCAACGCCTGCTCGTACGACACAGGCTCCATACGCTTCTGTCGAAGTGATTCGAGGGTGGAGGAGTCTTCTCGAAGATCAAGCTTGGTTCCGACAAGGATAATGGGAATGTTAGGCGCATGATGATCAATCTCGGGATACCACTAAAGAGGGTGTCAGCGGAGTTGACGTGTTGTGGCGATAAGGGGGCGGCGTACCTTGGCCTTGACGTTGTCGAATGAAGGGGGGCTGACGATGGAGAAGCAGATGAGGAAGACGTCGGTCTGGGGGTATGAGAGAGGTCGCAGTCTGTCGTAATCCTCCTGACCAGCAGTATCCCAGAGGCCAAGGCTAATAGGCTTGCCATCTACCATAACACTCGCCGAGTAGTTGTCGAAGACAGTGGGGATGTATTCGCCGGGGAAGGCATTTGTGGTGTAGGAGATGAGTAGACAAGTCTGGAAGCACGGTCAGCGGAAGGCTCTTGTTATGAAAAGCCATCGCGTTGTAAGCGGCTGTTTGTTGTCCGACGTACCTTTCCCACAGCACCATCACCAGTCACCACGCACTGTACCAGCGGTCAGCCAACTATGTAATGCGTCAGGTAACCATCGGCTCAACAAACCTTCAATGACTGCACGCCGGGCTGAGCCATTGTTGCGATCGGTTATGGGGAGAAAGTCGAAGGAGATGGGTATCAAATCGACGAATTGTGTGGAAGCGCAAAAAGTCGTCGAGGGGCAGATGGAGATGATGGAAGCGACGATTGTTGTGTCTGTACGAAGATGGTGGATGTAATGCAGACTAACTAGAGTGTAGGTAGGTAGGTAGGTTAGAGCGCCTGGAGAGGGGCAGGTCAAACAGGCAGGCCAGGGACTCGACGGCCGGATAACGGAAGGGAACGAGGTGCGACGATGACGATTTTGTTCCGAATGCAACAAGCGGCGACAGAACTCGAATGGATCCTCAGGTGAGTTTCACAGCTGCATAAAAAGATAGGTCAGAGAAGAAACTTGACACAAAACCGAGGTGTAGTTCACGCGTTTTGTGCCGCAGAAGGTGAGGCCACAGGAGGAGGTTCAACGATGGGAGCCGCTCCACCTCTATCAGTATCAGTATCACTGAGTGGACTAGACTGGCACTGGACTAGACGCCCCCAAGCCCAGCAAGCCCAGGCAGTGGAGGACCACGAGAGAGGCGCCCAGGGTATGCCACCAGTAGCCACCTCCCGTGCCACCTCAGACCCTGTTCGCAGTAATAAGCCAAGACCTAGCCTCGCCGACTAACTTGACCTTCGTACTGGAACTTATCCGCTTGGGATGCCAGGAGTTGATCGCTATCAAGAGCTTGCTCAAGGCTATAGAGGTAGGCGCCTGGGGGTGGGGGAGATACAAGGGCTCAGGGGCCAACCAAGCACCGTAATTTGGGGTAAAGGCAGCTCACCTGCTGTATCGCTGAACACTTTCGTGGTAAGGATTCGCTGTTAATGGCCGTCTTGGTTAAGATGGACTCTCGGTTGCGGCTGGGGATGAGAATGCAGATGCCGGATTGGATGGAAACCGAATAAAGATTGCCGGGTTATGAAAAGAGAAGAGATGAAGCCGGAGAGGCTGCAACAGTTGAGAGAGAGAAAACCAAAGGCAAGGAATAATGCTCAAGCTACAGCAGATGAGATGATGTTCTCAAGACTGCACAAGGCGCGGCTATTCAAAGTGCAGGCGGTGGCTGTCGGTGCAGATGAAAGGCGGAGAGAGGCTGCGGGAATGTGGATTTGGGCGGAATACCTTTTGACAATAAGCTCTGCGCCAGAAAAGAAGTAGTTCTTTTTCAAGACAATGTGATCGAACAATTGTGAGCGGTGGCGGAGAATTTAAGAAACACCTGAAGTTTCTGCTGTCATTCTACTTATTTATTTATTTATCTGTCCTTACCTATTGTACATGACAATGCCCAGCTGGGAAGGGAATAAAGGAGAACTGCTACCGCTACCGTAATGAACAAAACCACCGAATCATGAAACCTGGCCGATCTCTTCAACTGAATTCAACCTCCATGACTCACGCCAACCTCAAAGCAGAAACAATTGATATCATCACAAGCTTGTTTGTTAAGAATCAGGTAGCACTTCAAGACAGGGATCAACAATAAAGAGGTTGGAGATAAAGATTTGAAGACCAGGGATGCATGTTGAGAGCTGTTGAAGCCTCCACTGGGCGCTTAGACCCTTGCTCAGACCACTGTTACTGCCTCTCACTGCGAAAATCTCCATAATGCGACAGTTTGAAGCTGCAGACAAGTAAAATGGATCGATAGCTCAGTGGTACGAGCGAGGGATTGCAGATCCCTAGGTCGCGTGTTCGATCCACGCTCGGTCCTAGTACTAATTCTTTTTGCTCTTTTTGCTATTGCCTGACGATCTCGTCTTACATGTAGCTCCTCTGATTGCTTACGTCGAGTCGTCAGCTTATTTGTTTCAAGAATGCTCGGACGATCATTGTTTTGAGTCTTATTTTCTTTTCTTTTTCGCTAGAATACCAATCGGTGAGTGTCTATCTTGTTGATTTGAAACCATACTAATAGAAACATCAGTTTCCGGCTGATATCTCACAAAATGGCTTCAGGCTTGTTCTCTAATGTCTCTCCATGGCATATTCCCGCCATGTTTATAGGTACCGCTTTCACTCTCGGTGGCCTTCTTCCTTTGAGAGCCCCAGATCGGGCTATGCGCGAGTACGGGTTGCCTGAGGGCATTGCCAGGTCAGAGCCAGCGCAATTGGCATTTGGTATTTACGGCACTCGTGTAGCTGCTTATGGCGTCGCTCTCTGGACGTTCTATCTTCGTGGCGAATACCACGTAGTTGATACGCTCATGAGCTTACTCTTCTTGTGGGGTGCTGCTGATTGTTGGATTTGTATCAAGGCTGGTGTGCCCAGGACAGCTGTTTGGAGATTTGTGAGCAGTGTCATGATTGGCGGCTATGGATATTTTGGATTAACTGCGAAGGGATCTCTCTGAAGCTCTGCTTTGCTGCTTACATAGGATTGCTTTGAGGATCTCGAAGTTGTTGGTGAACAAGTCCTTGGCTTGTCATCTGGCTTATGCCTCATCCTGTCAATTTATTTCGACATCAAACCAACATTTACAACACAAAATGTTGTTTATACAAATTGATTAGATTGTACTTCGAGATCTCTCAACATCGTTGAGACCATAATCATTTACATCGACAGCGATGCAGGTACCTCAAGCAAATGGTCCGTGCACTCAAGCTCCCCGTCGCGTATGGCTGAAGCTTGTCGCGTTCCCACTTGAATCTTGAATCGACATTCATCATTGACATGGATCGATAACATCAACAATAACCGAAAATACAAAAATTCTCCGAATCGCTGTGCTCGAATTACACCCGCATCTTCTCAAAGTTCTATGGATGAAGACCTCCACGGTTTCGAGACATTATCTGCCAGTTGAGCGGCCGTCGCTCCGCCAGCCACTCCGGCGCAACTAAACAAACACCATCACAAATATGTCAAGTCTCTCGCCGCCAGGAAAAGCGGCATCGCAAGAAACGCCCGCACGAACTCCGTCGAGAACTCCGAATCGCCGCGCTATCAGCGCTGAGCCGTTTTCTGGCGTTCACACACCCCTCGATCGTAGCGGTGCCCGAGACCTGCGTGCGTCTCTTCGCCGTGGTACACCAGCATCTGCCGGTCGATCCAATACGCCGACTCCTCATGCCAAAGCCGCTCGTCGGCTGCTTGACCAGCGTCGAACGGCAATGTTCACACCTGGAAAGAACCGCAGACAGAGCATGTTGCAACAGAGAGAAACACCCTTGGATATTTTACGAATGCTCGGTCGAACACTAGCGCCTAAGAGTCAGCCTATTCACTCGTCATCTTCGTCATCTCCAGGGAATAAACAAAGCTCGTCACCGGAGCATAAGGAGGACAGCAACTTGTATGATGATGACGATGATGAAGACGACGATCTACTAACGAGGCCGCCAAGACTATCCTTGCCGTTGGACATTGAAGATGCTTCTAGTACCAGCTCAGATTTGCCTCCACCAAGGTTGTCACAGTTGGATGAGGACAACTTTACCATGCAGTCTATTGAGATGCCTCGAAGGATTGCGAATGAATCTCGGCTATCTCGAGGGAGTCCCGGCAGCGAACGCATGAGCGACTACTTCAATGAAGCCACAGGCGACGATTTTGGCGAACAATCGGATTTCTTCCCCGGCCTGCTGGAGGATCTTCAGGCGAGAGCTGGACAGGACGACATCACACTCGAGCCGTAAGTCTATCACTGGCTAACTAGATGCAATGCATTGCTCACATACGAACAGGATTGAAGCAGACCAGACCCGGCGGATGACCGAGGGCCCAGGAAGCGACTTCAATTTCGAGTACCCAGGTGGACTTGAGGATGGAACTGTCTTTCAAATGACTGATCCCGCCCACGATCTTCAAGCAACATCACCAATTGGCGAACCGTCAGTCCTAGAAGCCAGGGCAGATGACGCTCAGGATCACCGCCCTGATGTTGTGTATGGTTCTGACTCCGATGCTGGTGGCGGGGACTTCGGAATGGACGGTTGGGATTATAACGATGCTGGTATCGACGATCATAGCTCGATAAATGAAGAGCCAGGGCCAATACCAGAGCCAACAGTCACAACCGGGATGCATCACGAACCAGCTGATGATAGGCTACCTCGCGGCTTGAAAGCAAAGAAGCGAAAGCGGATATCACAACATGGCATTGAATATCCGTCACTGCCTCCGGCTTTCGTCAAGCGAGTGGCCCAGACGGCTCTCCAATCGTCAGGTCTGAGCAACCAGCGTCTATCGGCGGAGACATTAGATGCTCTCATCCAGTCATCAGAATGGTTCTTCGAGCAGCTAGGTGACGATTTAGGAGCCTATGCAGATCACGCGAAGCGCAAAACAATAGAGGAGAACGACGTCTTCATACTCATGAAAAGGTATGTTCTTCCACTGGGGTATCAGCTCCATATTTTGTTCTAGCCAGAAATTCTAATATCGTACAGGCAACGTCAGATAGGACCGCGTTCCTCCATGTTCTCCTTGGCACAGAAGCACCTCCCAAGAGAACTCCTCCAGGAGCTGAGAATGCCAGTTCCGCAACCCGCTAAGCAACGCAAAGCAAGACGTGTGTCGGGCCGAGGCGACGAGGCAGAAGTGGCCGAAGGTGCTGAAGACACATGAGTTTTACATGGTGCATGCATCATGAGATATACAGTTTACAGGCCCTTTGAACGGGCTACACGACGAGCGACGTCGTTTGCAGGCTTCTTGACTACCATCCAAAGCATGATGGATGTTGCGACAGCAAGGCCATACCTAAAGCAAGGAGTCAGAAGGCCCGGTGCCGATGGACATAGAATGAGGCAACTTACCAGGTAAAGATATACTGGGCGTGGTTGTTTCGCAGGTTTACCTCCGCGGGTCGGCCATAGGGAATACCGCGAGCCTCGAAGTCGACCATTTGCATGAATTCGGGTTCTGATGCCGTTAGCAAGACATCACGAAATGAAAGATTATGATGATAGACATACCCATAGTAGCCTCAACCCAGACAGGCTGGCTACCGGTCAAAGCAGCCATCTGCTTCACATCCGGGAAATAAAACATGCCCTTCTCGGGCTGATTGTCTGGCGTAAACATGTTCTTCTTCCAGGGCTCTCTTAGAAGTCCTTCCACTGTGACCTCACCCGTCGGTAGTCCATCAGGTCGTGTCCTCTTATCTCGGTGCTTCTTGTCGATCCAGCCTCGGTTCACAAGAATTGTCGTGCCGTTCTCTCGCTCCAATGGTGTGACTACCATGTATCCATCTGTACCGTCTCGCATACGCGGACCGATGAGCATTTCTTGGTCATGTCGGAAATGACCTTTCGCTACCACACGGCGATAGTCAAAGTCATGGATGGCATCGGGATCGATGGTTGGTGGGAGGGGTAGAGGATCGCGGATCAGTCGGTCTTCGAATTTAGCGATAAGTTCGGATTTCCAGCCCAGACGCTGGACTTGCCATGTTCCGAGAATGAAGGCTGTGATGGGGATAATAGCTAGATCAATTAGACCATACTCTATTCAATTGAGGCGTTTCAAAACATACCGAGGATAATTAGACCTGGGCCATGGCGTTTTCCAACACGGACAAGCTTTGGAGGACCGTCGAGAATAGAGACGAATTCTGGATCGTCGGCTGATGGCTGTTGCTTGCGACGGAAGAAGGATGATGTGAATTGTCTCCTTGGCGGTGCATTTGTGAATCTTGTACACCGAGGGATCTGCCTTGACAAGCGCATACTGCGCAAGACTGTATTAGGTGCATTCATTATGTCTGATGGCGCATTGAAGGCGTGAGGTTAAGTGGTGATAGCTAGCTGTTAATGATGTCGATTGTGGTGGGTTCAGTCGGGAATAGACCCACTCTCGACGTTCAATCCGCTACTGTAGGATCTGATGCACTTCACCAGTACGGTATAGAAGGTAAAGCTTTTGCAATTGTAATTGGAGACTTCTGTCAATGACTGCCCTAGCACTCTAAACGTATTATTAAATGGCCCAGGTGGAATTCAGCCCGATGTTGAATAACCAACAGCGAGTCTGGCATCCACGAATACCATTGGTCGTTACAGTCCATTTGTACAGTGTAAACTGCTGAGTCAAGAGGGGGCCATGTGTGGCATTATACTGTGTTGTGTAACCTAGCGTCGTTGGAATTATTCTGAGAGCTTGCGCGGGTCAGTCAGTCACATAAATCTATGTCAACAGGGTGCAAGTTGAATATTATGAACATGTATCAGGTCTAAATAGGTATATAGAGTCCGAGTTAATTTTAATATGTCAATTGCAACAACACACCTATTCTGCTGCCTTTTCTGCCAACCTGGCCCGTTTGCATTGATCTTGGTGTTTATTCTGATGTTTGATAATTACGTGACATATTTCCAGACACAATTTCACACGTTTTATGTGGTTTCGACCATGAATTGAATGGTATTTCAGTTAAATGCTGAACAACACTGATATAGTAGGTCTTACACACAATTGGTTGACCAGAAGAATAAGTGGCTCTTGATACAGTGTAAACACGGCTTAGTCAAGAGGGTTTCCATGTGCGATCCTATACTGTATTGTGTAACCTAGCGTCTTTCGAATCGCTTTTGACATACCCTGGACCCCAAGTTGAGATCATTTTTCGGTCAAGACATGGGATAATACTGATCCGATGCTGCTACGTATAATTGGTCGACCTCAGGATTAAGCGATACAGTGCAGACACTGCTTAGTAAAGAGGGCTTCCATGTGTGGCATTGTACTGTGTTGTGTAACCCAGCGTCTTTGGAATTGCTTCATGGCACACCCCAACACCCTGGACCCCAAAGTGGCTGGCATCTCAGTCAGATGTCGGGTAACACTGCATGTGCACATGACGAGCTGAATCAAAAGGTTCTATACAGTCTAGGACAGTGTTTACACAGCTTAGTCAAGAAGGGAATCCTGTGTGACATCATACTGTGTTGTGTAACCTAGCGTCTCTGGAATCATCAACCTCAATATCGGAGCAAATAAGGCTGCACCGTGAGATTGCCTCAAACATCAATTACCCCTTGAAATCCGAAAAAAGCAAAAACAGAATAAATACCCGTAGCTTCATACAAGCGTGCTAAAGTCAATTTTTTGTCTAAGAATTCATTTTCGGCGGTCGGAGATGGGTTCACAGCAATATTCGTACATACTCATCTGCAACCACCTGCGGCCACCCGTGATGCTTAGGACCTTTTGGTCCGATTCCGAAAGACCAACATGAATATTTCCTCTTCTCTCACTCGACAGATGCGTTGCATTACAAACAGGTTTCGCATAAAACTGAGACATACATGTTGTTGAGATAAGCAAGAAACGCCACAAATCACCTGCGTACAAGTAGGCTGAAGCGCCCGCCTCACTTTCTCTTCTTCTTCTTCTTCACCTCTATTCTTCTCTTGACAAAACTTTCATGGTCAATCATCATGGAGAACCCACCAAGACGAGAGCGGCTCGGGATGACGAGCTGTGCCGAATGTCATCGTCGAAAGGTGAAGTGCGTTTTCTACGAAGACCAGGCTGAGTGTAAGCAGTGCAGCAAACACTCCCTCACCTGCCAGCCGCAGGAAGAAGACCCATCTCCCGAAGACAAAGATGACATCCCCCAAGAGTTCTCGCAGTTTGCCAGAAAAGTTGAGTCACGAATGATTCTGTTGCAGACTGCAATCGAACTCGTGGCTCGCCGGCTTGACGCGCAAACCAGCACCAAAGTTCACCATAAAAGTGAGCCAACAAGTTACCGGGCTGTGAGCGAGTCATTTGAGGTTGGTATCACTTAGAAGGCTCTGAAGGTCATGATGGCTTAAGTAGTCTAACCGTCTTTACATCACAGATACTGCAGACACCACAAACGCGTTTGACGGCATCACTTCAGGGGCTTGTCCCCGATGAGTCGGCTCTGACCAGGATTCTGCAACATAGTAGCAGGTTCACACAGAATTGGGCGAGCTGGCCTCTAGCAACGGTATCATACCAACACCAAGACAACGACTCCGACACTGTCGAAACAGTTACGGTGTTTGACGCTGGGTTTCCAACAGACGTCAAGTCAGCCTCCACGTTCATTGAGAAGTCATTGTCCCCAAACGGCCAAAAACCACCAGACCCTGGCGCTGCCGCAAAATGCATAGTATGGCTCTGCCTCTCTATCAAGGAGTTGACAATGAAGTTCAAATATGCCGACAATCGAGCACCACCACCGTTTGAACCAGGACTCCTTATTGCTGAATGTATCGCCAAAGTTGAATCCCTGTATCGAATCAGCTCAACACCGGTCTGTAACATCGACTTTGTCCAGGCCCTGCTCCTCCAAGGCGAGCTATCCCTCTCCATAGGTCTCCCGACGAAGGCATGGAAGTGTATCCGGACTGGTATTGACAACGCCATGCTACTGGGAGTACACCAGGGCCGGTCTAGCCTGGACCGAGCCATTTGGGAAGAGTTGTGGATTCGAGACCGTCAGCTTTCACTCTTCGTCGGAATGCCCCATGCAGTCCCCGCGCAATTGGGGCCCAGGGTTTTTGAGGAAAAGTACCCCCTCGCGGAGAAGCAAGCTATTCGCCAGATAGCCATGCTATCAGGTCTCCTTACAAGCCAAACCCTAATGACAGAGGATACTACTCATGCAACGATCACACGAACGGTTGAAGAGATGCAGACATTGAATACAATGATTCCGGAGCATTGGACGAGAGGACATCTGAGATATGTCCCCTATCTCCCGCAGGCCTTCACCCGCGCCAAAATCAAGATCCTCTACCATTCATTTGAGCTCATGCTAAACTGGCCCAAATGTCAACTGTCAAACATGAATCCTGGGAAGGTTGATGACTTTGAGCCTGCAAGGAAGGCGATACTAGCATCAGCACAGGAGATCATAAAGGCGCAAGAAGCCATGAGAGCCCCGGAAATCGAGCAGGACACGGTGGTGAGGGCTGACTTTGTCGATTTCCTTGCTTTCAAGGCTGCGCTTCTGATGATAGCTGTGATCAAGCATAGGGCGAACCCCATGCCAGAGGAAGAGAGCAAACCTCTCTGGAAAATGATAGATGAACTTGGAGACAGGTTCCAGGAGACGACCAAGGCTTATGACGACATGTTTGCCAAACAGGCTTGCCTCATTCTCAAGATTCTGTTCTGCGCAAGCCAAGGGGATTATATCTGGTGTGGAACGTATGAAGCACTCATCCCCTACTTTGGGAGACTCCAGACTCAAAGAGTCATCATCGTCAGGGACCCTGCTAAACACAGTAAAGACGAGAACCTAACCAAGATAGCTGTCGTGATGGAGTCAGACAATGTCGTTTTCGGACCGCGGTATGATCGTGTCCCGAAGCTGGAACTGGCAGCGGACTGGACTGAGTTGGACCGTTCCAGGGTCTATGGATGGAGAGCATCTTTTTACTTTGACTGTTTGACTTAAGAAGGGTTTTAGGATGTGTGCTGGGCACTAGTCCGTCAATGTGGACGTGGAACTAAATATTGGTCAACTTTGTGACAAATTGAGACGTTTTCCTTATACAACCTTTGCAGAACGTTGAATCCAGATGTGCTCTAACACCCTCAGCGACGGAGCGATGAAGCATCCATCATGCTCATACCCATGCCTTCCATTCCACCTCCCTCCATCGCAGCCATCATCTTTCTCATCTGTGAACCATCGCCTCCTCCAGGGGCGCTCAGATACACAGCCTCCCCAACCATACGCAACTGCATAGGGAAACGAGGATCCCCATAGTAGTCGATGATCTCCTGCTTACTCGTTGTCTTCTTCAAGTTCTGCCACTGACTCGAATCCATTCCCAGCTTCTCACACTCCTGCTGCTTCTCTGGTGACCACCACGAAGGAAGCAGCCCTCTTCGGACTGATGCTTGTCGTAAGAAACGTTGAAAGCCTCGAAGCCCGTTTGAAGCA
Source organism: Fusarium phyllophilum (assembly GCA_013396025.1). Taxonomy (NCBI): domain Eukaryota; kingdom Fungi; phylum Ascomycota; class Sordariomycetes; order Hypocreales; family Nectriaceae; genus Fusarium; species Fusarium phyllophilum. The sequence goes on along the minus strand of JAAOAQ010000044.1, from coordinate 74,173 downwards.
CCGCCGTAGAGACTGTCTCCATCTGCTTGACCTTCAAGGTTGTACATGTCGTCCATGCGGAGACGGTAGGTGTCAATCAGAAGCCGATAGACGTCTTTCTCAGGACGGTTGTGCAGGTAAGTGCCGTTGTCGAGACGAGTAAAGGGGTTGGGAACAGACTTCTCTAGTCCCTTCTTTGGGGACTGGCTCATTTCGTCTGGATCATGGACGTTGGCATTCGCAGCTGAATCTGCCTGCTTGCCACAGATCTTCTTGTGGGCTTTCCAGTCGATCTTTTGACATTCCCGAGAGCAGTATTGCGTGGTGGAACACTTGGCACACCGCTTGAGCTGAACTGCAGGTTCCTCCTTGTTGCAGGTGTTGCAGGCAGCCATAGTGAAGCGAGTCGATGGATATCAGTCTCAGTCACAGTCTTCAGTCTTGGAGTCTTTGGCCTCTTGTTTGATAAGAGTCGAGATGATATCAAGAGAGGAAATCGATTAAGTGATGTGGGTGGCTTAAGGTTTGCGGGGATGTGAATCAGCTAGGATCACCCTGGTCACTATCATCAATTCTCGACTCTTCCTCCACGAACAATAATGATATGCTCTGCAACTGAGGCTCTTTCCGGCTTAGACTATTCGATATTCCCGTAAATGCGGCCAATGGATGCTTCGTCTCTCACTAACGGCGTCTTCGAGAACTGCCTAAGGCACAGTGTGAATGGTGTCAAGCTCAAATAAGTTAGTGACTCCCGTTGGGTGTAAGTGTCGAGTAGGGACGGTATGGATACTTTACCTTGAACGAGGTGAACGAGGAGAGTTGCCAATATATATAGTGTATGTTATCATGCAACGTTACTTGCTGCCCTATAGCTTGCATCTATAGCCAAACTAGAGTATAGTCTTGGGCTTCTTAGCAGATGTTTGCTGCAGCCTCGTGCTCTCCAAACAGGATTGACTTATGATGGTTTACGAGTGATATCACCAATCGAGACAAATGTAACTGATCGAGACTATTTACAAGGCGTCCAAAGTGCCCAAACACACCAGGCTAAGCAAGTCAAGACAACTGGGAGGATGCTTGTTGAGAAAAACATGTGTTACCTGGAGTCCTTGCTAGCATCTGGCCAATTGTCTCGAGTCTCCGGAAAAAGCCATTGGTAAGTTTGTATGAACTTGGTGTTGGTATCAAAGAAAGAAAGCAATCCAATAACTTCTGAGAATATACGCATTGAGGCCTGGAAAGTTTCCTCCCAAGCCGCTGGAGCCCAACCGACCTGTGCTTGATGTCGGTAGGAGATGGCCGAACTTATCGTACGACATCTTTTTATTATATTGGTAGCGCTTATACTAAGTCAACTTAGCCAAAATGTAACCGTGGTCGTGGACCAATGACAAATACTAGCAAGTGCCGAACAGGGGTCTATTACGGGACAACCAGAGGGATTTGGTCATTACCTTTATTTCCATCGCTGAGTCTATCTGTCTGTTGAGACATGTGAGAACGACCTCCAAACATGGCCATTCGTGGCATAACTTGAGTACCAAGATTTCTGACGTCTGACAACCTTGCAAACGGGGCCGGATCTCTTGGGCCGGATGGTGTTATTACCGCTCCAGGAACCAAGTGCGGGTATGCATAAGTGATGGTCATCGTTAACAGCTTAGGTTGCGATCCGTGATCTGCAAACTGCATAACCGGCAGTAGTTTGATCTTGGCTTATCTTTGCTACTTACCTACCTATCTAGGCATATTTCCAGCGGGATAATTGACACCCAGTCATGTAGATATCTTCCTGGATGGCAATGACTCACGAATGAACTCGTCCGCATGTCTTTTGGCTTTCAGATTCAACATCATACTATTTGGCGATATAGCTTGCGAAATAGTACACAGTTCATCGCCGAGACCGAACCCACTGGAAGAGCGGGAATCCAATGCTATCAAAGCACCCAACGCAAAGCAAATATACAGATTACTCGAATTGCCAGTCGAAATACAACTTGAAGGATATGACCACTCATACTGGGCAGTTGGAGATTGTTATTAGGGGTTGTATTAATGAACTTCAGGATCAACGGGGCGAGTCAAATATCTCGATTCTGGATCAAGTCAGGCAGACAAACGCAAGGCTGCTTCAACAACTGGATACCTACATACCGAAGATACTAGGAAAGAACAGAGTCCCTGGACCCAATGGAGGAATATTGCCCGGCGAATCTTCAGAGGTTAACGAGTATGAAGCTGGCCCCAAATGTTCCTTTCGATTTACAGAAATGCTATGGTCTTGCACATTACTTGAGCTCCCGATAGAACCATGATCATGCATTATCCAATGCCGGTATTCGGATAGATACAGAAAGATTCATGAAAGTGTATCTATTGTTTTGGTCACCATGGCTTCAATCTGCTGCCATCTGCGCCGCAAGAGCTCCCGCTGGCTACTCGAGCCGCCTTCTACCTCATCTATATCGCCCAGAGTCTTTCCGATGATGTTCAAGAAATCTTTCAGTGCTGTCAACAATAATTCATCAACCTCAGCCTGCGATGAACGCCCCTCGTCTTGAGCATCAAAGAACCGCTGCCATTGCCTTTGTGTACAGCAGAGCATTCGCAAAGCTACTTGAGTTCTGTGACACCCTAATGTCTGGTCATCGAGGGTGTATCTTCCAAGAAAGTTGATACTTTCAAGGTCGCCACGCTGTGTCTTGTTCAGCATCGGAAGAATCACTTCATCTAGGTAAACCTCGTCCCAACGGTTCGTATCCAGAATGAAACCGTATTCGGAAAGGAGAAAGTCGTTTGAGTGAGGCCCATACGATACGTAGACTTCCTCACCTTGGCGATAGACTCTATCCGCTTGAACGCTGTATCCCAGGGCTGAATAGGCGAGCTTGCATCCTTGATCAGCGTGGTTGAACAGGTCGGCTGTTGGCATGCAGACTAGTCGGTCAGCATGAGCGTAGCTTTTCATCTTGGGCATGCTGTTGTAGAAGGTTCTGGTGTTGATTAGTACCCAAGAGTATAGGTACTCATCCCTGGTCAACTTGGGGAATGCTTTTAGAACAATTTCGCACTCGCGTCTGAATGTGATATTCTGATTATCCAGGATATCCTTGGCCCTCTTGGGAAGAAGGGCTTGGAGTTCACTCGGCCACATCATGGGCACACCAGCCTCTAGATCTTCCCGGGTTGGAAGTACTGTATTCCATACAGAAAAGTCATCACTTTCGTCAAGGGCAATTTCAGCAGCCAAGACGCCATGAACTGAAACTCCTTGAAGGGCTTCGGTGATGTTCTTTGGCACTGTATCAATGGTGCGAACTGCCTTCATTGGCACACTCAGAATAGTTTCATTTGGCTTGGAAATGTTAGAATGATTTGGAAAGAAGACTTATTACTCACCTTGATATCGCGAGTTGCGACAATACCAATACCGCGACCTGGAAGAATTCGAGGTTCAACACCTTTTAGTTTGACACCTTTACTTTTTGCCCATGGCAGAAAAGCAGGATCAATGAGCATTTCGGGATAAATGCACTCTCATAAAGAGAAGATAGAAAAAGAAAACAAAAGTCGGATCAAGAAAAATATGTGTTACATGTTCCCCTTTGACTCATTCATTCACTCTCCCATGTTAGATCCTTTGCAAAGTTTCTACTGGATGGCGAGCTCAATACCGCTGAGTAAGCCCCCGAAACCCGAAGGTCGGCGCTGAAGCTACAGTAGGGCCACGTGATGCCATAAGCGTCATAGCTAACTTAGCTCTCATAGCTGCTCAGCCTTCACTCATGATGGCTTGCTTGGTTTACATCCATTCAAGCCTTGTTTAGACATGATCGGAGTTGATTCTTGAGTGACTTTTTGCTTTTTATTTAACCGTCCGAATCACTTGCTACACCACTAATTAAGACGTCTTTGTTCTCTATTTACATGACAAATATTCACCAAGTCTCAAGGGAGTAGAACTCAAGACGAGACAGCTCTAACCTTGACAACACGTCGCAACTTTATCTTGCTCACAATCGCTCACTCACCCACTATTTTCAACTTTTTCCATATTTCAAGTCAAGAGCTTATCAACCTCAACACAATTCACCATGTTTTATGAGGGAACCCTTCAGGAAGGCATCTCGACAGCCGTCGGTCAGCAGAAACTTGTGCTATGTTTCGTGACAGGTATGTTTTCTCATCGCCCTGACCCACGCAATAACTCACATGCATCTTAGATGAAAGCGACGAGAGCACACAATGGGAAAATGAGTTTTTGGTCGATGATACGGTAGGGACTACGGAAATCTGCAGATCATATCTGATGGGACTAATTACGGTGTAGTTGAGCGACTTACTCAAGGAGCATTCTATTGCGCTTCGTCTCAAAGCTAGGTCCGAGGAAGCCGGATATCTAGCTCAGATCTTTCCTCTACCACGGACTCCGACTGTTGTTATCATTAAGAATGGAGAACTAAAGGAGTACATCACACCGGGGACCAGCAAAGAGGATTTCTTGCGGAGAGTTCAGACTGCTTTTAACTCCACTGCTGCACCTGCAGCCCCAGCTACAACCCAACCAACCCCGGCACCAGAGCAGGCCAGCCCACCACAGTCCCAGGCAGAGACACCCTCAGCTTCAGAACAGCAGAGCACTCCACCAACAGCGGCTCCTTCAACATCAGAGAATGTTCGTCGGATACTGGCTGAGAGGGCCGCCAGGCTGCAAGCCCAAAAGGAGGAGAATGAGCGCAAGGTGAAGGAGGAACGCGCAAGGACGAAAGAGAAAGCCAAAGCCGAGGCTGAAGCTGGTATGGATACGGACAACGCCCGAGCTCACAAGCAAGCTGAGGCAGTAAGGAAGAAGAAACAGAAAGACCAAGAGGAGAAGGCGCGGATTCTCAAACGCATCGAAGACGACAAGGCAGAGCGACGCCTACGTGCCGAGCAACGTGAGAAGCAGAAACTTGATAACCTCAAGGGTGGCGACGTTGCAGCATCGTTAGTAAGCGCACCAGAGACAAAGCTGTCAAGCTCCTCCAAGTCTGGCGCGATAACGGCTCTTCAAGTTCGTTTGTTCGATGGATCAACGTTGAGGAACCGCTTCAAGACGACTGCGCACCTAAAAGAGGTCCGACAATGGGTGGACGAAAACAGAGGCGATGGGTCGCTGCCATACACGTTCAAGCAGGTCCTCACGCCTCTACCGAATAAGAACATTGACGAGACTGAGGAGGACAAGCCGTTAGGAGATCTCGGCCTTTTTCCGTCTTCGACATTGGTGCTTATTCCCGTCAAGAAGTTTACGACCGCCTACAATGGTTCACAGGGCATTGTTTCGAGAGTTATTGCATTTATTCTCGGCATTTTCACATGGATTTTCAGCCTTTTTGGGGGTGGCGATGAGCGCACTGGACCCCGAGGGCCTACGAGCGATGCGCCAACCAGTTCTCAAGAGCGTGTTCAGTCATTCCAGAATCGCAGAGATCAGCAAAGAGATCAACAGTTGTACAACGGAAATTCGGTAAGACTCGGTATCCCACTCTGTATCATGAACTTGCTAACACGACAAAGCTGAACTTTGAGCCACGACCAGAAGAGGAGGAGAAAGATGAATGAAGGGGTTTCCCAAACTGAGTGGGAGTAATGTCTTTTTTAGTTGTATTATACAATTGACTGTGCTGAGATGTAACAGTAGTATTTCCCCGCCAGTATCCTATATGCATGCACGCTGTCAGGAGATATATATCCCCGGTGTTGTTTCCTTTCCCATAGTGATATCAAGTCCCTTTTGTTCTCTTTTCAACTTCTAATTCGTCCATGCTTACTGACCAGCGGCAGCCTGGCAAGCCTTGAGTTGCTCAAGGTACCAGTTGCAGATCTGCATGTTTCCGTTGTTCTCGTCCATGCACTTTGTGAAGTTCTGGGCGACACCGGCGCAGTTGTTCTGGTTCCAGGACTGCTCTTGGGGAGCGGCCTGAGCCTGGACGGGGGCAGCGGCCTCGGAGGAACCGCCGGAGAAGAGACCGCCGATAGCGTGGCCTACAGAGGAACCGATAGCGACACCGCTGAGAACAAGTTAGCCACACGTGTTCAAAGTATGAGCTCTACAGGTGCTTTGGAGTACTTTGCTCCACCCGGAACTTGCAACTCCGAAGACACCAATTGTTGTAGATTCGCAAGGGGATGCTTACGCAGCAGTGCTGGCCATCTGACCGAACAGTCCAGGGCCTTGAGAACCGGCAGCCTGAGGAGGCATAGCCTGGGCAGGAGGGTGAGCGGCGGCGGGAGGAGCAGCGTGGGTGGCGGCAGGGCGAGTCTGCTGAGGAGCAGGCTTGGGAGCAGCAGCGGTAGGGCGCGAAGGAGCGCGGCCGACGGATCGTTGACGAGGCATTGTGGTTGTTGTGTTGTGAGAGATTTGGTGATGTGATGTCAAATGTTGAAGAACAAAGTTCAAGATGTTGAGTTATGAGGAGAAAGATCGGAAAGAAAGAATACCTACCGGAGGCACGGATTTCGGAGGCGCATATCAAAACAGCCAATCATGAGGGGCAAATTTCAACAAGGGATGGGGAAGATTGGCCAGTAGGGCCTCGGTAGAGGCATTCCCCCAGGCGCCAGGGGTCCAGAGCACTCCACGACCTTCCGTTGACAGCCGCTGAGCAACTTTTTAGTGGGCACCTCCATTAATTGAGTCATGAGGTTAGTGAACCTGAAGGCTACGGTTGATTACGACCGCTTCCAACGACGGAGATATCGGGCATTTCACTACCGGATATAAGTCTTGTGTCAATGTAAATGCAACAAAACGGTGAGTAAAGCAGTCTCGCAATTTCATTCTAGACGTTAACTCTAGAGCGGTCTGTTCCACTATATCAAAGCCCCGTACTCCATTTTCGTTATACATCTCATAAGCGCATCGTTTACGGTGTGCATCTGCCCATGTATCGGGGATACAAGCAAGCTTCTCGCACAGTCCAGAGCTTGAGGAGCCACGCCAGGAATCTAAACAGTTGTCAGTACATATCAAATCATAGAAGTACCAGATAACGTACCGCTCAGCTCCCAGACCGTATCCTCCGTGAGGAGTAGATCCGTACTTGCGCTGGTCAGTGTACCAGAAGTATCCTGTAGGATCGATGCCCTCTCGCTTGTAACCGGCCATGAGCTCATCATAGTCCCAAATTCTCATGCTGCCACCGACAATCTCGCCAACTCCAGGCATCAGAACATCGACGGACTCGGTCACGCGGGGGTCATCCTTAGCCCTTGACATGTAGAAGGACTTGATCTCGACGGGGAAGTGAGTGAGGAAGATGGGGCGGTTGATCTCGTCGGTCATCTTGCGCTCAGCAGCCTCGGCACTGGTCTTCAGTCAGTATCTGTGCATTCAAACTTACGAAACACTTACATATCGTCGCCAAAGGTGTGGTCGTTGCCATCCTCGTTCTTGATACCACGCTCTCGCAGCCAATCAATGGCATCGGAGTATCGCATACGCAAGAAAGGTCGAGAAGGCTTCTCGAAGTCAGGGTTGTACTTCTTGATAGCCTCAGCGGCAACAGGGTTCTCGAGGGTCAGATCGATCACACGGCAGATGACGTGCTCGAGATGGTCCAGGAGGTTGTCGAAGGTGATGAAATCCAGTTCAGCCTCGACGTGGGAGTACTCAGAAAGCTGCATTGAAGTTAGATGCGACCATTCGGATATAGTATCTGGCTGGTGGCTAGGTAGGAGTACTTACATGGCGACGGGTAAGAGACTTCTCAGCGCGGAAAGACTTCTCAATGCAATAGCAGTCGCCAAGGACAGGTAGGACAGTCTCGAGGTAAAGCTGACTGGACTGAGTCAAGTATGAGGTCTCGCCATAGTAGTCGAACTTGAAAAGGGTAGAACCACCCTCAACCTGAGTCTGCACAAGAGCAGGAGGGCTGACCTTCTTGACATCCAACTCCTTGTAAACGGTGTGGAAAGCATCCTCGACGATGTCGCGAACGAACATGACGGCGGCGGGCTTCTCGTGGCGGAGGGTAAGGTGGCGGAGGTTCATGAGGGTGTTGGTGTCACCGTCAACGGGAACCAAGTTGGTGAAGGCCTCATCACCACCAGGGGCCTTGGCGATGACCCTGAAGTAGTCGGCGCGAAGTTCTCGGTCGAGAGGGGCGTGAGCACCGGCGGGAACCTCCCAAAGCTCACCAATGATCTCGAGAGAGGTCTCTCGTGAAAGCGTAAGGGCATCGTATGTCTTGGAGAGATCTCCGGAAAGGAGACATTGCATGTAGTTGAGACCGCGGCGCAGAGTCACGAAGATAAGACCACCCTGCTTGGCAACACGGTTGACACGGCCCTGAACGGAGACGCGCTTGACTCCCTCAGTGGGCTCATCCTTACTCTTTCGGAGTGTACCAATCTTTGAGGGGTCGGTCTCTTGGAGGTTGATCGTAACAGGCTCGGGAAGTGAAGGGTCGTTAGTGATCTTCAGCTTCTTGGCCTCCTCGAGAACAGCCAAACGAGCGGCCTCGTCTTGGGCATCCTTCTCAGCTCGCTTAGCAGCAGCCTCGGCCTTCTTCTTCTGCTGGGCAGCGTAGGCGACAGCCTTCTTCAGGGCTGACTTGGCAGCAGGCTTGTAACCCTCCTCATCGTCCTTCTTCTTAACCTGGTACTCGGACTCGGCTCCGTGGCGGTAGTAGGCTTCAAGAAGAGTCTTGAAGGGGGCGGCCTCAGTGCCCTGAATCTCGGGGAGATCGCTTCCGGCTTCTTCGTCGACGTAGATGACCGCCATTTTGTGCTGTGCTTTGTTTTCTGCTTCAATCGATGCGGAAACAGAAATCGCGGCCTTGGGTAGGAAGTTGGAGAGGTTGTGGTGCCCCGCGATTGCTCCCCTCACGTCCGATAATGGTGGGGTGAAAAATTGTTAGTCACCACCTCTCTGCCTTATCTTTCCACGTATTAAAGCGATAAGAGCTCAACTTTACTATAAATCTAATGCGATGCCGGATGACAAGGGAGATATTATCCAGTAAGGAGCTCTTTGTAATTTGATTAACCTATCTTGGCCGAGGGATTGGAGCCTTTTATACGCCTCCAAGGCCGGCCAAAGAGTCATCATCTAGGCTTTCCTCTCATCAGCTTTATGCTGTAGCAATTGGTCAGTCATCATGGTAATGATGTCTAAGTTGTGAGCTAGAAGTGTTATTTGCAGTTGAGACTTGTGGCCGAGAGCTTATTCCGACAGACAGAACTTAGTTTGTAATTTGATGCCTTATCTTAACTTTACAAGCATATACCAATTGAAACACAGGTTCGTGCCCTCTCTAGATGCAAAGTTCACTGTATCCCGCAAGAAAGCAAATTTCGGAAGCAAGCTGCGTTTCAGAAGAGCCCGGTGTCTAAGTGTAGTTGTCTCATCACTATCTCCCCTAGCTCCCCAAATCAAAAAGTCAAACCCAAGTTCCCAAACGCCATGCCCAGTGAATTCAACTTTTCAAGGGGGCCGTGTAGGTCCCCAGCCATCTATTTGCCCGACACAATCTGGGTATCATTGTAAGCCTCCTCCTGAAGCTGTATGCTCTGAATTCGACCATCAACAGCGGGCGTCAGACTTCTGTGCGTTTTCCAACCACTTGGCCCACCAGCATAATAATGCTGCTTTGCAATTCAGTTCTTCGACTTGTTCTTTTTGTTCTTCTTCTGCTTCTTCTTGTTCTTATCTTTTCCTTCAGCAGAAGTACTGGGCTGAGATGGAACTGGCGACTCCTCTGCTGGTCGCTTTCGGTTCTCGAAAGATTTGAGTAATGCTTTAGCTCGTTCCTCTGCAATCTTTTCGGCAAGTTTGCTGCTGATTGTTTTGTTGTCACCCTGTAAATGTCAGTCTTGGATCTGTCATGACTTCGCCGCTACATACCAGGTCCGCCTTGAGGATACGCGCGGTAGCTTCCTGGTTAATAGTCAAGGTACGCGTCTCAGGCTCCGGGGGAGACTCGATGTTCTTGATCTTTCCAAAATATTGCTGAATTCGCTTGAGTTCAGTAAGAACGGCTTGTGTTTGAGCCTCATTGCCCTCATTCAATTTCAGTGATGCTATCGCGAATATTAGTATTGATCATGTGGCGCCGTGTCAGGTGCAGGGGATCTCACAAAACATTAGGGACTCGATTGCGTAAGCTGTAAGTGAGAATAGTTTCGCCTTGTCTAATAGGGGCAACTGAGAGGCCATGCCTTCGAGGTTGCCCAACAAAGGCTGTAGCTTTTCTTCGAGATCATCGAGCTGATTATCCAGCCGATCAAGATCCGGTGTGATGTCCTTGACGTCTGTCATGTTGGGTTTTGTGATTAGGAATGTTGAGAGGCGCAATGTTGCGATGTTCACGTCGTCGCATGAAAGACTTCGCACAGGCGCAGAAACTTGTCAACCATGAGACCCAATAAGGCTTAGTGGCTTTTGCATTCATGAAGCGAAGTAATGCAACTAAAGGGTACCACAGTCCGAGAACTTCCTCAAGCTGAAAACAAAAGAATGCAGAAGGTGTAAGCTCTTCATGAATTGTGGATTCCTTTCAGGACGAATTCTGTTACTTGCATTTCCCTTTCATGCTGTGTAGCCTTTAACATCGCTATTTTCAGCATCAGAACCAAACGATCTCGGCGCCGAGCACTCATTGGCCAATTATTGATGCTTCAAACCCCACTATTGATCATCAAAACTTAGGCTCTTGTTACTCTGATTGGCCCTGGTCTAAGTCACCAACGGGAAAACGGGCTCGCCTCTGTCATTCTTCAACGCATCGTCAATTTAGTATCGACTTCACCAGCTCTAACGCAGCCCAACGCCTTCGCGGGCTGACGAAATAAGAAACCGACGTATTGTTAATCAAACTTACCAAAAACCGAGTCCCAAAGGCTAGCCTCCATCGCCTCTCGCTCGAGTCTGGATGCGCGCGTGCAGATATTAAATCTCGACCTTTCGACTTCTGAGCCACCCTTTCTCTCCACGACGACTCGATCACCAGCTTCAAGCTGGAAATTATAATGCAGACGCGGGCGGCCACTCCAATAGCGAGAAAATCGACCCGATGGCTCCGAAGTAGCCCCAGTTTCGGCCATGCACGACTCTTTGCTTCGGCAGTACCTCCGACAGAACAAAAGAAACCAGAGGCCGTACCCCCAGAACTCAGCAGTGCGCCATCACGGCCATGGAAAAGCTCTACTACGCAAGCCGGATCTATTACACCTACATCAACAAGCCCTTCGTCGCAATTCTACGTCCCCTCAGTTGTCATTCCAGCTGAAGCAGCGAAAGCTGGACCAGTACATAAAATTCATATTCTGGGCGAAGATGTCAGATCGAGATTCATCGCCCACGCTCTATGTAGCGTCTATGATTCCGTTGAGACGGTGCCATTTCGCGAGATGCCCAAGTCAAGATATCGAAATGTCGAAAAGGTTCAACCTGAACGAACAAGGAAGAATGCATATGTCGAGAAGAATGCAGCCATCTCCGAGAACGATGTTGTACCTCAACCTGACCGGTCGCATATCGATGAGTTGATAGTTACCGGCCGTGGCTTTGAGGCTGTCAAGGCGATCACTTCAGTTAAAGATCGGATCGACGATAAAACATCGATTTGTCTTCTTAACGACGGCATGGGAGTGCTCGAGCAAGTCCGCGAACAACTCTTTAACGGAACCCAGCCTGAGCCCAACTTTTACTTGGGTCATATGTCCCACGCGCTCGCTTTCAACCGGAACAGGGTTTCTGCTAAGCAGTTAAGTAGTGGGCGAACAGTCTTCACCAAGGCCGATCCGGTACAAAATGCGGAGAAGGAGCTCTACATCCCTGCTGAGCAGCAGCCTCGTATGATGCGTTCTCTGAGAAGGGTCAAAGAGCTCAACACAACTTTCAGTACTTTCGATCACTGGTTAAGGTTCAAACTACCCTCCGTTATGTTCACGGCTGCCGTTGAGCCCGTCTGTGTGCTCCTTGACCTCCCATACCAAGGTCTGTTGGATAATAAAAACGCTCAAAGGATGATGAATCAGCTTCTTAGGGAAATGGTTCTAGTGATGGAGAACATGCCTGAGGTCCAAGACTCGCCCGACCTCATAAAGTTCCTCCGCGGAGAAGGCCTCAAAAAGTTCTGCTACCGTCGCATTACAGGCAAGAGCAAAGCCCCCAGCGATCTGCTGACACGCATCAACAAGGGTCTGCAAACAGACATTAGGTATCAGAATGGATACTTCTTGAAGCGGGCTAAGATTCTCGGCATAGACACACCAAGAAATCAATTGATGGTTCAGATGATTAACGCCCGACGTATTGAAGAACTGAAAAGGATAAGGTCCTTCATACCCATTCGGGAGGCATCACCAGGTGATGTTAGGGAGAAGTTTCAGTAGCGCATGTTGCAAAATGACTTTTTGTAGAATAGGGTGTTAACGAATTGTATCTTTGGCACTTGGGGCGTTCTATATATGGTTGGGGATTTCACAAAAGCGCTTGAATTACTCATACTATAGACACTCAACAACTCTTTTTAACTTAACAGAATATTTGACATCAAATCAATAGTATCAGAATGTTTAATGTGTTGCTTGGTTCTGCTTACGTAACTCAATGCCCCTCCTACGATGTGCAAAGCAGCCCCGCGGCGTCAGGCTGATCTCGCGACTCACCAAAACGTTGAAGAACGTCACGTATCGAAATCATGGATGACGCAGAGTTAGAACAGGTAGCTCACTCTTGCGTACTCATCAGGGACTCATCACTGATGTTCTTTGCAGTTACGAAAAGCTCGCCTGGAGCAACTGAAGGCTGAAGCCGGTGGCAGTGGAGGCGGTTCTTCTGGTCAGGAACAACAGCAACAGCGCCAGTTAGTTGTCTCGATCCATACCGTGCGACACTGCTTTACTGACCTTGAAATAGACAGCAGCAAAATGAAGCTCGTCAACACATCCTCAACCAGATCCTCCACCCCGAAGCCGCCGACCGTCTAGGCCGTATCCGACTTGTGAAGGAGGAGCGTGCCGCCGACATCGAGAACCGACTTATCACACTTGCGCAAACCGGTCAACTTCGACAGAAGGTCACTGAAGCACAACTCAAAGAGCTTCTGAACGCTATGTCGGAGAGTAAGGAGGAGGAGAAGATTGTTGTGAGCAGACGCAAGGCGTGGGACGATGACGATGATTTGGACCTGTAAGAGGTGCTTGTGATACCATTGAATTGAGGATCAGAGCGAGGAAATAAGGCAAATTCGTGGGCGGGACCTGCTTTTCTGTCTCGAGTGAAAGGAAACAAAATGAATGTGATGGCTCAAGGTGCAGAATATGGGAACTCTTCCTCAGACATTGAGGATAAATCTGCGTTTTCTACTCGTATGATTTGATGATGTGCATGATTCAATTGACTTCACAGATCAGGAATCTTGGAACAGTAATTTTGGCCTCAATAACAACGCTAATTGGCAATTCTGAATTTGACATTTGATACAGTAGAGTACAAGTATTGCAAGAGAAGTCAGATCGGAGAGAACAAGCAGACAGTTATAGCCCCTGCTCTCTCAGTTCTTTGAGTCTCCTCTTCTCCTCCCTCTCTCTTTTTCGTATGTCTCTCATGTCGGGCGGTTGCTCAATACCCAGCTCTTTTCTCAAGTCACTAACGTCATCCTCAAGCCTCTCTTCCCAGAAGACATTGATGACTTCTTTGCTCCGTGCCCCATTCTTTAAAGCCCAAGGTAGGTATATCGAGGCAAATCGCTGCCTCTCGCTCCTCTTCATGGTAGCAGCCGCAAAGATACTTAATCCCGTCATGGGAAGTAACGTATTCGCAAACTCGAAAGCCTTGAGAGCAACCTCACCCTCGCGCACGATAGGCAGACCAGTCAGAGCGTGGTAGAAGTCATGACACTCGCGGTATCGCTGCATGACATATGCGCACTCTTCGTCGTCGATGTACCGCACCGTAGCTCGAGTATCGGGGGAGACTCCTTCGCGATCGAGCCAGCCTACGTAGGCGCGGCCAACGGAGTTTTTGGGTAGTGCACGTAGGGCTTCGAGGGAGAGGGTTTTGGAGGAAATTCGAGGTCGAGCTCGGAGGATACGACGGCCGGTTGGATCGGCGAGCATAGCGTCGCGAAGGCGGTAGATGAAGTATGGTGTAGCTGTGGCTTCGCCGGTAGCAGCGATGAGGTCTGAGGGTGATCAGCTAGAGAAACAGAGGGTTGCTGCAGGAAATCATGTCGCATACCATGGCGATAGGGATCGAAAAAGGACATTACGCTGGCCCCAATGGCCAGCCCAGCCCGCTCAACTCTCGTTAGAGGAACATGGCCTGGGTAGTTTGGCGGGGGGCGATTCAAGCTTGTGAAGCTCCTGGGTGACGAAGAAGAGCAGGATGCACTAGATGTTGCCCGTATCAAGGCGCTAGCATTCCAGGCAGATCCAATTGACCTTAGCTTAGGAAGTGCGCTCTCCATTTGGGCTCGTTATCTGAGGATGATGATAGTGGTTCGATGTTTAAGCTCTGACGATGATCTAACGGGCTAGGCCATGACTCAGCTTCAAGAATTACCGAAAGACCAGAACGAATCAGCGCTGAAGTTTCTTGGGTGGAACTGTATAATTGAATTTGATTTAGTTTGACGGGAATAATTGAGTTTGTGTAAGTCCTATTAATATCTCGGCAAGTCGACGGAAATAATGAATGAACACTCAGCCTTATGATATCTGGTGTTGGGTGATATCTTGGCTCTGCACTGTCACCAGGCTCAATCACAACCATTGCAGCAAAGGTAAAAGCAAAGAGAAGATAATCGGAGCAACGAAATTTTCATATTGATCGTGTACTTGAAATGAGATATACGAGGGTTTCTGTACTTGAACTACCTTACCCAACCCGAGTCGCACTAGTCATGAATTGAATCACCCTGTACCCCTCCCCCTCTTCATAATCCTCGTCCTCATCGCACTGCGACCACTCATACTCGTCATACTCCTTGCACTTCTCGTCCTCCCTTTTCTTCTTTCTCCGCACCCATAGACCTTTTTCCCCGACTCGCCAGCCCATAAGGTTATCAGCTTCTTTCATTTCATAATCTGGAGCCTCCGGCCCCGGTAGCAGCTTCATGTAGATTTGTTTCAAGCCCGGCGGGAGTGACTCATACTTGAGCATGTCGCGAACTAGCTCTTCCGTCTGTTCGGCTCTATCCAAGTCACACGAGCAGCCCGTCGCCTCTGCTTCAATGGTGAGAGTCTCCAAGGACTGAGGAAGTTTGTCGTGTATAGTTATGTACTTCTTATTCTCATTATCAATGGGCCCAACAAAGACGACCCTACCGATGGACAGATGTCTCAGAATTTCCAGTTTTCTGAGACTTCCGACGAAGTTACGCCAGTCAGCGGCGTGAGGATCCCACGTCGGCTTCGTGATTGAAAGCTCGATCAAGTTTCGCCCATGCTCTCTAAGAACGTTGCCAAACTCCCTAAGATTGTGACTGGGATTTTTCAAGTGTCCGTTGCCTATGAGGCCCATATTGAGCTTGGTGAGGCTTGGGCATTTCTCCAAGATGCATCGGAGGGATGTGGGCTGTAGGATGCAGTTCTCAAGGTCGAGCCTTGTCAGGTTACTGGGCGCCTTGCTCCAGTCCAACCCCGAACAAGTACGGTGCAACAATGCAAAGCCGTCAAATCTCAGGGCCTTGATGCTTGGATGGTTGAAGAGACCACTGACTGTTATACCCCGGATTGGGGAGCCCAGTTTGTCATCATAGGATCTGAGAATTACAGACTCGAGATGGCGGAAAAATAAGATATTCGGGATACCTTTAAAACCCTCGCTTTCGTTGGGCTCAAACCCAGCACAACCGTTGCCTTGGTCACCTTCAAATGTGCCAGTCAAAAGAAACGGCGTAGATTTGATGTCGGTAATCCATAGCTCGAGGTGTCTCAGCTCAGGCATGAGAAGCATGAGAAGCACTTTCAGACTTCTGTATGGCCGTTTGAATATTCTGGACTCCAACTCCTTCTGTATGACAGTCCTGAGACCTGGGGGAATTCTTTCACCTTCAGGTGATGAGGACAGCTTTTTGAAATACTTGGTCATGAAGTTGAGGAAGTATGGATGAGCCATGGGATCGTATCTCTGGGAACAGAACGTCCTCATGGTGAGACCTTGCTCAGGATCCTGTTGCAGGCGTCTTGCAAGTTGCATCCATTTCTCATCAGGGTCCTCTTCGAGGACAAAAACGCTTCGAAAGAGATACAACTCTGCAATCACACGCAATCGTTTGCAAACGCGGCTCAGAGACAAGAGTGTCTTGTAGGAGGACTTGGTATCCCATCCGCCTTCCCAATCGTTGCACTCGATGATGGAACAAATGTCAAGCAAAATCTCGTTGGGTACGCACAGAAGCATGATGATAGTGATTGGTGTGGTAATTGGGGTTAGAATGGAACGAGGGTAGAGAAGATGAGATGGATGGATGCCGATGGGGTTGGGGGTGACCGATCAGGCTGGCAACTCGTGGTTAAGTACAAAAGGTACTTTTGTGAGGTACTTATGCTGTGTAACCCACGATATGTAGGGTATAATCACGAGTAACATGATATGCACGAGCAAGACTGTGGCTTGAATCAAGACTATTGTCGCGGTCTGGAATGATACCTTGCAGGTTGCCAATGAAAACCGCTTCTGCTCCGTCTCAAGTTATCTCTTCTCTCAGCTGAAATAAATCCGTATATTCACACCGCGTACTCGTATATGGGTGATGTAATGTATCTGTCATACAGCAGTCTGTTTGCTTTTCCCTCAAATTGATCATCTCTTTCCAAGCCATAGTTTCATTATCTCATTAGTTGGGTAGGTAGGGAGGGTGAACCAATATCCATCCATCCATCTTGCCATCCATCTTGCCATCCAGATCCTATTCTCCGCGTACTAGCTCAAGCCTCTGAGCATAAGGCTCTTCGGCAAACGAGCACCGTAGCTGTGCCTCGTTCTTGACACTCCAGCCTTCAACTTTAGTAAAGTGAGTGACCCTGTCATCCTTGCCGTCCGAAAAATAACCATATACAACTTCCTGTAGCTTGGGTAATTGATTGTTGCAAAGGAAGCGAACCATCCGGTCGTCGTTCGCAGCGGAATTTGTTACCATGTAGTCCCAATTTGCCACCCTGCACACATCAACGAAATCCATTTCGAGCGTCTCAACTGATTCAGGCAAGACTTCCTGTAGCAGGACTTCGTCCCTAAATGTACCGGCAAGTACAAATATTGGAGCTGAAAGGCGTCGGAGGCGCGTAAGTCCTTGTAGAGAGCCAATCTTGCCTTGTGCGTACTCTTCGCAGTCGTAAAATCTCAGCCTTAAGCTGACAAGGGCCTGTCCAAACTCTCTGAGAATACTTCCAAAGTCGTACAGGTCCACCGTCATCTCCTCTTCTTTTAAGTCGTAGCAATCAGTAAGATCCAGGTTCAAGTGCTGTAAGGCCTTGCATCGAGAAAGAGTGTAGTGTAGGAAGGCAGGCCTGATCATACCAGCATCGAGTGTCAAACTCTGTAGCCCGCTCTGAAAGTCTGGAACCACGGGATGACTGATAGTGAAGTTGGGTGCATAAGCTGATAGGAAGAGTCGCTTGATGTTGGGAAGGAGTAGTAAATGTTCCGTGCTACAAGCGCCCGAGTCTTCTGATTTGGTCCGTAATGGCGACCAGTGTATTTCTTCTAGCTGACCGAGGTAGTTCGCAACTGGTTCTGGTCGATCTGCGGTGCCAGCCTGGGGAGTACTAATCTTCCCTCCTAGGATCCAGGTCAGTGCCTTTGATTGTGTCTGGGGGTCTGCCAATACGACCATGCGAAGCTTTGGCATGAGGGCCAGAAGAAAACTTGTTCCAGCTTCAGTGGCAGAGTATCTTGCTATGTCTTCCCTCAGCAAGCCACGGAGTTGAGTAGGTTCAACCCGTTCAATGCTTCGTGGCCAAAAGTCACTATTGACCAAGGAAGTTTTCCAGTCTTCTTCGGAACTCAGGTCGATTGCACGGATTTCGGACCTGAGCTCCGGGTTCAAGAGGAGCGTACGGGCGAGTAAGCACATCTTTGTATTATTCTCTTGGCCGTTTAGATTTCCGCTCGATATGGTACGATACAGATTTCGCCTGGCCAACCTGTAGAACTGATGGCTGACAAGACACAGTGATTTAAGAGTTGGAATATCAGTGTCTTTGGGGGACGGATAAAGGCCATGATCTGATCCATCTTCGACATCTATGGTATCCTCGAAGTTGGAGAAGACAAGATCCAGGATCTCATTACACAAAAATGGATGCATCTCTGTGCTAAAAGCAGCATTAGTCTTGGATATTCTCCCTTGTCCTCGTCTTCCTCTTCCTAATCGAGACTTACATGTGATGAGTGGTTTTATCGCAGCGGGGTTTCAAGTTGTCGAAGATCGAGGGAGCAGAATTAATAACAACGAGAATAACGGCTCCCAAAAGCCTCCTATAACCCCAGAGAAAGAAGCTTTTGTGAGCTTCATAACTCTTGGCGATTACCTGAAGCATGGTTCGAAAGTTTGATGCGCAAGCAATATATCAAAGCTGAGAGCCAAGAGCTTATTTACCTACGGTAAATATCGTCCTTGCTGTGTCGTAAGTGAAGCTAGGTGGCTATTATGAAGTCAAACTTGGGGAAAGACATTCATGCTTGAGGGAAATCACAAATGGCTGGGAGACAACCAGCACATTAGCTAATAAGGTCTCACCCCATGTCAGTATGAGGTAGTAGATATGGCTGACGCTGTTGAAGCGCACCTGTTACCGTTCAGCGACACGCAAACACACTGTCCAAGTGCATGGAAATACTAAATACTATCTAAGCCATTCAAGTCTGGGTATTTATAAATACTTTTTTCGCTTATCGTGAGCTAATTAACCTAATCGTGTTCTAACTTCATTTTGTTACTGGGTCTCATACAAACGCTAATTCTGTGGAGCATGGCAAAAGAGCCAGGCACTCTTACACAGGAGACATCGATCTCCCAAAGGAAGGTACTGGATTATACCTAGTCCAGTATTAGTCGTGAATTTTATCTCTCGTCCTGCATGCACTCCACAGCATGAGGTCAAGTTCAGTGGGTTCTACAGCAACGCTCCAGGCTACGGAGTCAAGATCTCTACACCGGTTGAACACAAAGCTTTGCATAAATGCTGACTCAATTGACTCTCGTTGCGAAGAACTCGGAATTATTCCCACGTATAGTAAGACCGTATCTCGGGAGTGCAGGACTAAGATCAGGGACAGTAAGACGCAAACAAACCAGTTGTAATATCGGACTAGCGTGTATCAACCGATAACGGTGTTTCGACCGCCGTTGGGCTTTCTATTTTTCATCTGTTAATTAACAAGAGTTCCTCTGAAAATCTCCCGAGTTTCTTTCTTTCTCTTTCTAAGGCACCAAAGCATGTCATACGGCTTGTCAAGTAGCCTGCTCACCGCCTCTCTGGCGCAGAGGTATGTGCTACAGCTATCAACTTGTGATGTTGCATACGTCATATGTTCTTTATGGCTTCTCGGTCATATCTATGTTCTTCCAGTACCAAGCAAACGGGGCCCCTCAAAAGAGAACCGCTATTGACAACTTGTTTTGCCTTGCTGGGGGACAATGCGTATCCTCCAAAAGGTAGAGGCAATCTTTAAGCGTCTGGCCTTGTCCATCCTCAAAAGTATTAACTCTGAAAGATATTCTTGTCAGTTGCTAATCGCTCAACCTTCACTTTCATATCTGAAAAGGGAGCTCTGGTGAACCGAAACAACCTTCAGTAACTGCCCGATCAACTGGTGTCTCCAGTTGCTTTCTGTTCTTTTATCACTTTTTCTGTACTGAAACTTTGCTTCGTTAAATCTCGAAGACTCACACTTACTATTTAAAGGTTATATGTCAAAAATACTGCGCGGGCCTTGAATTAGAGTGATAGTTGAGTCCACTGTCCCTGGGGGTTTCAAGCCAGGCAGAGAACCAAGGCCAAGCGCCAGCTCATTAGCACCAGTCGTCCATTCGAGCACAGCAAATCGGTGCTTTGATCTTAAGTGACGTGTTACTGGGAGCAGCTAGTTGAGCCCGTTGACAACAACGGAACTTAGATCTAACACGTCTAAAAGCCTTGATGAATTCCAGCTATTTAAAGTAACTCCTTAACATAAAACTATGCTACATCAAAACATGACATGCCTAAGAAGGTAATTCTACCATCAAAACAAGAGGCAAGAAAGATACTCGCTCTGGCAAACCCTGCTCAATGTAAAGACTACTGGTAGTACACACTGAGCCACTCTATAACCAGATATCCTAAACTGTACATCATTCTCTTACCTCTCTCTCCAACTTCCCTTCTCTTCCTCCTCTTCCTCCTCTTCCTCCTCTTCGCTCATATACAAAACGCTGTACATCACTCTTCTTCCTCCTCCTGGATAGTATCCTCCCTCGCGTGTCTCTTTTCCTCTTTGATATCCTTTCCCAGGCAAAAGGGGCACCGACGATTGTGCTTCAATGAAAAAGGCTTGTTACATCCACCACAGATGGCGAGGTGTTGTTTCTTCACACATCGTGTTTTGGCACTTTCATTGCACACGGGGCTGCCTTGTTAACTTCTGCAGTCATTCATTCGAGGCGTCACTTACCAATGATGCTTTCCCTCTCTCTTTTTGCATCCCATGATGAAATTTTAGTGCTTGGTTATATGATGTTTGAGTAGTTGTGTTCGTGGAAATTATGATTCAAATGTTTGCGATACGATTTGTGATTAGAACTATCTATTCGAGTCTTCTCAGGACATACTTATACAGAAACGAATATAAATCAACTCTCTAGGCCTCTTTGTTTCCTATCTGAACTTCATTCAACTTGTCGTGAGGGAGTGGTTGAGGGGCAGACCAAAGCTTTCAGCTTGTCTTCCAACTCATTCCACTTTCCTTTGTCATAATCACCCTCCCCAATATCCAAAACAACCCTGATAGAGTCGTCTTTGTCCACACCTAGAGCGACTTGGACAAACTTGCAACAGATTTCTAGTCTGTTCATAGAGTTGAATGCTGCAATGGCAATGGCTTCAGCAATATGGCTGTCTTCCGTCACACTACAGTCTTCTTGCCCAGACAAAGCTTTACACATCTCCTTGTTGTAATGTTCCCGATATCGTTGGAGGGTCTCTGGCGAGTCCTCAGTCTTTTGGTAATGGGGCCAGCCATACATCAAAGGATCCCAGTCCCTAGTGAGCCATCCTGGATAAGCGGCGTACCCGAGGTGAGGTGGCATTGTCTGGCAATGGTCCCAGTCAATCAAGCCTGTCACATTCCCTTTTTCGTCCACAAGAACATTCTGAGAGTCAAAGTCAGGCGGGCAGAGAACAAATCGAGAATTATAATGAAGAAGTGGGGAGTTTTCCAAGAAGACTTTAAGCAACTTGTCCTCTGCGCGATCCCACACATTGCCCGTAGATCCGGACTCTATGCTGCACGCGAAAAGCTCATCCATTGAGAAATAGGTGCGCGTAGCTTTAGCATGCACACTGTCATCTTCATTTTCAACCCACTCAAACATTGGGCCGAGATAGAAAGAGCCGTCTGCTGCCTGCATCAGGGAGCCCATTTTGTCGAAAGTCATGGAAGAGAATTTGGCCATGATGGCTGCGATGCTGGTCAGAATGTTGAGACGCAACTGTTCTCGCGCCTCATCATCCATTGAGTCTTTGAACCAGACACTAGAGACGGTCTCTCCGGTAACAAAGCTCATGCAGATAAAAGGTGCACTAATCTCGTTGTTGTTGGTTGGGTCCCAGCTGTACACTTCGGGCACAGGCGCTCCGGTCTGTTCTTTGATGAAACGCATTGTTGCGACTTGCGATGAAAGGGCGTCTTCTGCTGCCTTTGTCATTCCATCACCCCAGCCTGTAGCGGGGATTCGAATAACAAGCTTGACGGTTTCCAGCTGCACAATGTGTACGATGTTGTAAGAGCCGGAAACTGTGTTAAGAAGCTCTGTCTTGCCCGGGGGGACATGAAGCACATCTTTGGCGACTCTAGTGGCCAGAGCGATGATGGACTCCTCGCTAATGTCAACGAGAGGACCAAAAACATCACGATTAAGCTCAGAGCCGTCGTCAGAGTCATCGTCAGAGTCAGAGTCGTCATCTGAGCCATCGTCTAAACCAACATCTGGACCAACATCTGGACCAACATCTGGACCGTCATCTGAACCGTCATCTGAGTCGATTTCCATGAGGTCGTCTGAGTTGATTTCCGAATCAGTGTCTGTCCACTCATCCGAGTAGTAATCCTGGACGGCCGACATGTTGGCGAAGTGGGTGTAATTGAGATTTGCAGTATTGCTAATTGGCAATGCAAGTGTGGGATCACTAAAGCCCGTTGAGTTGAAGCTGGTTGTTGTTGGTATTGAATCTTGAATCTTGAGCCGTGGAGTTAGGTATTTATAGATCAAAGGCCATTGAATCTCTTCACATCATGTGCCGACCTAGAACAAACAAACAACAACTGTTCATTGGTCGACACATGTGATATTTCGAACACTTTCTTTGTTCAACATCTTTAGCTCGAACACGGATGGACTCGAGTCACATTGACCAGCACAGACCCTGAACGAATGTTTGCCTCTGAGAGTTTGTAGTTAGCCTTGGCAAAGGGCGGATAAGTTGAATGGCGTTTTGAACCAACAGTCGCCAGCCTAATAAAGAGATATGCAAGTCGCCGATGATTGCAGATTCTCACAAACTTTACGTGGCACCACATTAGAGCAGCTTTATTAACTATAGGGACCTTCAAAGAGAACTAGCATACCAATGCTGTCCAAATGCCAGTCTCCGTGTCAGAGAGTAGGGAACATGCATAGCAATTGCAAACACAAGCTTCTAGAAGAATTAACTGGAAGTTCGATTTCTCTGGACACACTGAAAGCATTAATTGTTCGTCTTTCTTTGACTGGAGCGGGAAATAGCAAACCTAGAATGCAGTATTGGAGCATATAGAGGTAAGATAATGAGGTTTACGGCAACTACATATTGGAATCACAATTTTGCATAATGCTTCACTCAATTTACGGGCTCATATGGTGGTACTTAGAGTCTCTGGGTCCGTCATTACGGTATAGATAGCAAGGCTGCGACTCAGATGGAGCTCCCCAGGTGAGTGACTCTCTAGAAAATAACTAGAGTTACTTTCTCTTAATCTTCACAGAAGCGTTCTTAACAAGGGTGTATTCTACTCTTTTAATTGATGTATTTCTTGGTAAAAGTAAATTGGCAGTCAGCTGCTTCAGAAACTGAAACGTGAGTTCCATTAATGTGACTTCGTCTCTACGAATCCGAACAGAGACCAATGGCAATTTATCTCTAGTATTATTCTCCAATATCAGTATTGAATTTTTAATAGGTTTAGAGGCCTTCTCTAGGATCTTTAGAGCATTAGATCGCGAAGTTAGTATTACAGCTTTAATTTGCCGAATTTAGAAACTCGACGTATTGCCTCAAAATGACCACATAAAATCAACAGTGAATCACGAGCGGTTGCCCCTGGTTCCCCTTTTCAGGAGCAACTGCACCTTCGAGTGCACGAGATCACCTGGCAGCTGGCAGCTGTTATTCTTGACACTGTCAACAGATGCAAGCACTGCCTGCCGATGCCTTCTCCGTTTTCTTTGAGTCTGATATTGCAGGCTTAGGTAGCTCCTTCCTTTTGTATTGGAAGCGGCATCACGTGGGGCTCGTAGACGACACGAGAAGGTACGGATGCCTCAGATCCGAGCACTCAACCCACTTACCTTCTCAGAGCTGCACAGCTTCATTGCAGCTTCCTTTTTCTTTCACCATCCGCAACAGTCTTCTTACCTTATTTATCGCCATGGATCTCAATTCGTTTCGCGATTCAACTGCAGAGGATGCAATCCGGCTTGAAGACGGCGAAGCTCATCCACTGCGTGCAAATGACCTTCACAGCAGAAGATACTTTGAGTTGCTCGGTATTCGCCGGAGGCTTCCAGCCTCAGCGAAGAGGCAAGATTTTCTTGATCTGTATCATCAACACCAGGTAGCTGCACTCTTCACATCATGGAGCATGGCACTAATTCTCAAAAGGTGGTTGTCGTGTCTGGCGAAACGGGCTCAGGCAAAACTACGCAAATTCCGCAATTCATTCTATTTGATGAACTTGGTTCATCAAAACCTATCGCTTGTACACAGCCCCATCGGCCCTCTGCTATTTCAGGTGCAGAGAAGGTCGCCTCTGAGCTAGATGTCAGAGTGGGTGAAGAAGTGGGATATCAGGTTCGCTTCGACAAGCGTATTTCCCGAGTCAAAACACGCTTAAGCTACATGACCGACGGAATGCTTGTGCAGTTGGTTCAGGGCAATGGTTCTTTCGGCAAATACGTAAGTGTTGTGTCCAACACCTTTCGCCACTTTCTAACACCCCCCTAAAGAGTTGTGTCATCGTTGATGAGGCCCACGAGCGCACCATTCCGACCGATCTACTTCTTGCACTATTGAAGCGTGCCTTACCACTCTTCCCTGATCTGAAGATAGTAATCATGTCCGCCACCCCAGACGTGGATATTTTCCTGGATTACTTCGGTCAAGGCAGTCATCTCCCTCTCTCCGGCCGAGAACATCCTGTGGAGATCCGTTATCTCCAAGAACAAGCCCCTGATTACGCTAGTCTAGCTCTTCATACTGCTCAACACATCCATCAGACTACTGGGGATGGTGATATTCTTGTCTTTATGCCGTCTACTGCCGAGATCGAAGATGCTTGTGGACAGTTGCGATCGGCAACCTGGGGTCTTGAAGTGTTGCCCCTTTATTCTCAGTTGCCCAAAGCAGAGCAGGAAAGAGTCCTCATACGATCGTCCCGTCGTCGGTGCATCATCTCTACCAATATTGCGGAGGCCAATCTGACGGTTGATGGTGTTGTCTACATCGTTGGTATGTTGGCCATTGTCAAATTACTGTTCAATTCCGACTGGAGAAACTTACCATGATATCTAGACACTGGGCTTTGTATTGAGGCGCGCTTCAACCCCCGCATTGGCCTCAAGACAATCTTCACCGGACCTATCTCTAGGACAGCAGCAGAGCAGCGAGCCAGTCGCGCTGGTCGAAACCAGCCAGGTGTATGCTATCGCATTTACACTAAGGAGGACTACGATGAAATTCTTCTTCCGACAACGCCCGCTTCCATTCACACAAGCGATCTTTCTCGCTTGGTCCTACAGATCAAGGCTATGGGATTCGATGATGTGGGCAATTTTGATTTTATCGACAAACCTGATCCCGAAGTTTTCTTCCGCGCTCTCGAAGATCTTCTTGCTATGTACTGTCTTCCGTTTCATTATCTCGTTCTTTCTGGCACTAACTAAGAATAGGGGATATCTTGACGATACTGGGACTATCACTCCGAAGGGCCAGATGGCTTCAAAACTTCCAGTCCACCCAGTATGGTTCAACGCTCTTGAAAAGTCTCATGAACTTGGTTGCAGTAGTGACATGCTAACCATCGCCGCCATTCGAAGCACACGACACCCGATCTTTGTCCGTGGTCAGGGCCCCTATTCTACTGCAGGTCAGGCACAGCGATTTGCCTGTTTCAATTCGGATCACATCACGCAGCTCAATGCAGTGGACGCCTATATGAAGAAGGAATATGAGGCCGAGGATCTTAGACATGAGGGGGTTTACATCGACATATCGGGGTGGTGCTCGGACAATTCTCTCAGTATGCGTGCTCTCGAAGAGTTCAAGCGTATTCGCATGAAGCTGAGGAAGTCATTTGCCGATTTATTCAAGGATAAGCCCAAGCGATCCACGCTCGAGACCTCTGAATGTGATGACAATCTCCGGCAAGCGCTTGCTTGGGCCTTCAGTCATCGCGTGGCTTTCAGCGACGTTGGCAGTGGGAACGACCGCTACAGAGTTCTTCATCACAGCTGGCACGCTGGTTTATCTCCTGAAAGCAACCTTGTGGGACTCAACCACAAATGGGTCATTTTTGACTCCTTCATCATGACCAACAGTCAGTTTCTGGAGACAGTCACGGCCATCGAGCCCGAGTGGCTCCGGGGATGTGAGAACTTTCGAGAGGAGAGCTGGGCGTTGAAACGTGCGGGCAAGACTGGCCCGTACAAAATGTCGCTTGCGAAGGCATCGTTTGAAGAGGCTTGTGGGCTAGGTACCAACAAACAGACGGATTGGTGGTAATCTACACGTTGAGCAGCTTTGTTGTGCTAGTCATTTTGTTCACATGTATGTATGTCGAGAAATAGCTATGAGTTGGCCAGATGATCGATTATTTTCACCCTAACACCGCTACCTGATCCACTGCCTATTTCTTTCATACTTTTCTTGCCTTAAGCGACTGCCAGGTCATCCTCCATGTTCCATTATAAGCTCTCCATCTTGTTGACAAGATTGTATCATGTACAAATCTCAGCATCTGACAAAATATCCCTCGCTCAACCTTCACTAACATCAATCTGCCTCATTTCCTCTTTTACTTCTTGCTATTTTTTAGCTTCTGCCACAAGCTGGGTTTCTTGAGATTCCTTCGAGATTCAATCTTGGTCGAATCCGTTCGTACAATATGAAGGCAGCCGGTTAACTCGGAAATGAAGGTCATGTGGGGAGAGTTCGATTGCTGAAACCTCTGAGCTCGCACCATCGACTTCTGAACCTAAATGAGACATTAGCCGGTGGTCTTGTTAGAAATTCCAATCAATTGCTTGTCCTTACCTTACGGCCAAGTAACTGCCACTCATAGAAGCGATCAAAGTCACCCCAACCAAGTCCAACTCCTGGAGGGCGCTTGTATGCAACAATGTGGCTTCGGCATGTTGCCGAAAGAACATTGTTACTCATATCTGCCGGTTTGATAAAGTTTTCGGCATGAGAGATTGTAGCTCTCTCTTGGGGGTCTGGCCCGAGGACGCGGCCCGGTTGCCAATACAGCTGGGGAAGTTGTTCGGTCATTTCTATGTCCATACTTCCATCCTGTGACTCCTATTTCTCAGGCCTGGAAAGGACTACTGCTCCATCTGGAGTAGTCTGTCCTTGGTTGAACGTGGTTGCCAGTCCCGAGATCCTGATCCCTTTGGCGAAGATGTTTGCAGTGCTAAGGAAGGGTTTGTCTGCATCCCAGACATCCTGCAATTTTGGGATGTGACGGTGATCCAGATGCTCCGTCTTTTTTGGCGGGTAGCAGTCTGGGTACTGCACTCCGTAGTTAGCACTCTGCCTAAAGGGGGCCGCTGGTCGTCGGTTCTTTGCCGAGGGGTAAAAGCCAGGATGCTCGGCGGGCCGGTGGTAGTGATGTGACCAGTGGCCTGGGTATTTCAGCTGGCCGTAATCCTGAAAGAATGTGTGAGGGTTGAAGGTCTGAAATCCGTTCGGGGACGTAAATGGGTTCTCTCGTCGAAATGGATTATCATAGATTTCAGGGCGGTCCTGAAAGGACGAAGGCCCGTCTTGAAATCGAGCGCGTTTCTTTGGATGATGTTAGTTAAACCACTCTGATCATTCGCACGGTATATCTTTAGGGATGCATATTTTGAGAAGATACTGACAGAGTTGGTGGCTACATGCCCTGTTCTTAGCATTCTTCCGCAGAAAATGGCGCCGTTGAGGTTGTTGATCGCATGGCTAGCATGGTCATGATGATAGAAACGAGCCCAACACCAGCCGCCATGAGACCTTTCTCCCGCTTCAGGCCAGTAAAGTGTGCATGATATACCATGGTCGTGAAGAAATTGTTCAAAGTCGACTGGACTGGCATCGTAATGGACGTTCCCAATATAGATGACAAGGCCCTGGTACTTGTCATACTCTTCCACGTCACGAGGGCGTTTGCGTGAAGCCATGTCTGTAAGAATCAGTACCAACGAGGAGGTTTTCAGATAAGAGTGCCGATGTTGTTTTGGCTAAAAGAGAGCATCTCTGCGCGTGGTGAGAAAGTGTTGAGGTGAAGAGGGGGCGGAAGGAGGGGGTGCTCTTTCCTTTTTGAACATCAGACGAATTTATGCCCGCCTTCCACTTACCACTGAAGTATCACTGCCTAAGGTACCAGGTGGGGGGCTATAGAGATTGGGGCACTGAAGAAGGATTTCGAATTGCTCTGTTTGATCTGGGCTATCCCCTATATTCAAAACGGCTTACAGTGGGCAATTTGGGTATCAAAGGCTGGAGGTTGCATGCGAGAACAATCCGAAAGATAATGCAAAGCCTCAGACGACTTAAATCATTCAGGGATCCTCCCCCACGTATTGTTTTATATTCTATATCTACACAAGTCTCGCTTTATGGCTCCTGACTGTGATCTTGTAGCTGATCTCTGCGGTTGCCGATCAAGTGACGTACGATGCATGACTAACAACCCAACTTAAGCAATCATCTCAATACGCATCAACAACTTCACCTTTTCCAACACAACATTATTTACTTTCCATTATTTCATCTCAAAATGACAACCAGAAATCTCAATAAAACCTGGAGAGACGTCGTATTCGAGCAATATCAAGCCGATCTCGAGGCAGATTCCCCCTTTCCAATCCGTTACCTCATCTTTGTCTACCAATGGAAGAAGGATATCTTCATCAGCATCCCCAACAAGGTCGAAATAATGACCTTTCGCGGCGCTGTCTTGGACTTTGCACGCTCTAGAAATAGAGAAGAAGATCCTACTTTTAGCAATGAGCATATTTCAGTGTGGCCGCGGAAGACTTTTCGCGAACGTCAGGAAGAAGAGGCTGCAAAGGAGAGCAATGAGACGAATGAGTCTGGGTTCTTGGGGTAGAACAGTGCTGTATTTCGTTCTTAACGGCAATGAGCCCTATCATGATTCATTTCCACCCCATTTCTGTGGCCCTCGAGTAATCAAATAAACGCTAGATTAGACTCAGTGCTATGCTATCCCAGCGCCTTCTCTCGACGCTGAAACTCAATTGGGATGCCTCCATCCAACGCCCGCTGACTGCACATCCTCCAGGAATGTCTCCTGATGTACTGTGTATCCATGATCCAAAGGCATATCTTTTAGTCAACAGTCATCCTAGTGAATGACCAATTGTGCTCAATGTGAACAACAATGTCCATCCACCCCCTCTCACGAAACTCAGACTCGATTCCATCAATAATCCCATCCCACTTGGTCTCGTCCGAATCTTCAAGGCATCCAATGTACACGGTGATTGGGTTTTCTTCGGGCTTGGAGAAGCCTCTTCTGGTGAGGGCGAGAGTGCTTAGAAAGTTGCGAGTTGCGGAGGAGGAGTCGAGATGGCGCTTCGC
Source organism: Fusarium phyllophilum (assembly GCA_013396025.1). NCBI lineage: Eukaryota > Fungi > Ascomycota > Sordariomycetes > Hypocreales > Nectriaceae > Fusarium > Fusarium phyllophilum. The sequence goes on along the minus strand of JAAOAQ010000044.1, from coordinate 44,872 downwards.
AACAGCTCGAATGTCATCCCATGGTACATCTTCCTCGACCTCGCCGATGTACACCGTCTCGTATTTTTGCGGTGCTACCATCTCAACGTGAAGGCCTCTATCGATCGCGCTTTGGAAGTTTTTCTTCAGGGCATCCACGATTTGTTCGACCGCTTGCGCCCACTTTGTCTTGCTGTCTTGCTTCCATGGTGATTTGATCAAGACAGTTGGGTTCATTCGGCGTACAACCAGTTCGATTTCAGTCTCTGGCCCTAGAATGCTGTTCTTTTGGAGGACCCTCTCAACTAGGTCGAAGATTTGGCCTTGTCGATCCTGGATACTGGATGGTAGTTGCGTTCGTGAATTGTCTAGGGGCAGTCGGGGAAGAGAAGGCCAGGCGGCGCGATATCTGATGCATACAACGGACTGTTCAGTGTCCATCGCCATGAGCGGGTGAATTCTGGGGGCGGGGAAGTCCATTGAGTGGTAAAGATGTGTGATGGGGAAAGTAAATCGATCCGGGAGAAGGCTTCATGCTCTTTATATGCCCCAACCCAGTCTATGTTGGCAAGATCACAGTTCACGTAGGTAACTTCCTCTTTAGTGACTCACGAAACTTAAACCAAACGCTTTCTTGACGCCAATGCCCTAACCTTAACATCCATAATCTATGTTACACGTGCCCAGTTACTGCTTTCCATTATCCTTCAACCTTTTTTCACTAGGTAGCATATTCATGCCGGTTCGCAAACTGCCCAAAATGCACTCATCCTTGGCCTAGAGATCGGAGTTAAATGCAGACATGAGACTTTCATTGCTATCCCTGTTTCCCTTTGTCCACGCTTGTGCTTGTGCTTGTGTTCGTACTCGGAGGCGCCATTGGGATCATTTGGCGCGGAGGATTAGGCCCCACGACGGGGTTCTACTCTGGTCGTGGTCTCTTTGCTCCATGCGGGTTGCCCCAATCGCCGCCGCCCTGGTTCTGGTTGAAGCCGAAGCCGGGGTTGAAGTTGGGAGGCATTCCTTGGAAGCCTGTACATGTTAGCTTTACACTCAAAAAGCCTCTTGCGTCTACTAATAAGGGCCACTTACCAGGCATACCGTTAGGTCCCATCATGCCCATGCCCATATTTCCAGGCATCCCCATAGGCATCCCGCCCATGTTCCCTCCCATGTTCCCTCCCATAGGGTTCATGCCCATCATGCCTCCTCTACCACCTCGCATACCACCAGGGCCACCACGCATGCCCCCTCCCATCATACCTCCGCGGTTGTTGAAGCCAAAGTTGCCGCCGCCGCCACCACCCATGGGTCCATTGTAACCACCTCCCATGTTATTGTAGCCGCCCATATTATTGTTGTTGTTGAAGTTCCGGTTGTAACCGCCTTGGTTCATACCACCACGGTTGTAGCCTCCACCCCTTCCTCCTCGGAAACCACCACCAAAGTTTCCGCCCATATGGCCGCCGCCTCGGTCATTGTTGTATGAACCGGATGGTGCACGGTTTTGATCCTTGCCTCTGGCAGGGGCATCTTTGGGTAGGGTCTTGAAGGGATTGTTGGTAGTGGCCCAGTACGTCAAGGTGAGCTTCTTCTGGGCCCCTTGGCTTTCAGCTATGATCTGTTCGATACGACGCTTAATGGCTGTAGATGCTTGGGGCGAGTAGAACTCGATGTAAGCTTGGCTACGAATCTGTCAGTCATCTAGTTTCCGACATGGAGCTAAGAAAATCGTACCCCTTGCTTTTGCCATTGACCTTGTGTTCGCTGAAGGTGATATCCTTAATTTCATCTTCACAGTCGGCTTCTCGCGCCCAACCTCGAATATCATCATCTGTGTTCCACCAGTTAAGTTCCGAGATCATGAGCGAAGTTGTCGCAGATTGGTCAACTGGTCGACCATCATCCTCCTGTTTCCTCTTCGTCCCCTGTTGAGAGCCATGTGCTTGATGATGACTTGAACCGTGGCCGTCTCCCGCATGGTGGTGGTGGTTGTCGGCGTGATACTCTTCCATGTTCTGGTCACCGTGGCTATCCCTTCGATCATCACCTTGGTGATGGTCCTGGTTATTGTCTTCGCCTCGGTGGTCATCTTGCTGATGGTCGTTGCTCTCATCGCCGTAGATATCGATTTCGAAGTCTTCTTCAGCCATTTTTACCGACTTGAAGCACTTGGCACAGGTTAATGCCGTACAGAGATCTGGGGAGCAATGAGGATATTGTCAAATGTGATAATTAGGCTGCCTGCGAGATACAAGAGTTGGCCTCTGGTCTTTACACATAAGTTATCAGCCATTGAACGTTCCATCGCTGACAAACGCCGCCCGCAAGACTCAGAGGCCTTGTACACCCGAGAGAAATGAATTGGACTGGAAGCTTGCAATACGTACACTCCTCGTAACAAGATTGGGGCCCTATTATAGGTATAACCCCTGATATGATGGTTCTTGACTCAAAGATGCGATACTTAGGACGAAGCTCTGTGCTTGCAATCCTCGTTATCTAGCTCCCGATATTCCGAGCGAGCGCTCAGATACAGATGGGGAACAACGGAATAGAGGATGCCGTCAGCCCGATCAATGTCCTCCTTTCCCAAGCCTCGATATCGTAACAAATCGCGATCAGACTCGTTTCGCGACGAATCGCCTAGCTAAAGGGATCTACGTGTGTTAGTGATCCCAAGGCTCGTGCTCCAACGTCGATTTTGGTCGGTGATTGAAATCAGGCTCTGGCGCGCCCCGAGCTTGATCGCAAAGAAGGCAGGTCGAGCAGGCAATTTGTCGTAATCAGAGCGTGAGAAACACTTTGAAACTTGGACCAAGAATTGTTGTGAGAGTGGAGGACGATGAAAGAGGAAGGAAAAGAGGTTAGCGGATGACGGAAGGAAGAAGAGAGCTTCACGCTTTCTTTTCTGGGGAAGAGCTTCGCAAGCAAACGGAAAGCACTGCAACTCGCGGAAGCTGGCGTCTACCTGCTAGCGCCTGCGCGTTTGGGGCCCGGGGAAATAAGCTGGGAAAGAGAGCAGGCACAGGCACAGGCATAGCGCCTTCCTTCCCCACAGACCACCTGGCTCCACTGAAATGTAACTGTCGGGCAAGTTCAAGTCGAGGCCCCGGGTCATCTCTCGGCCCGAGCCAAGACAATCTGGCCTAGCCCCGAATTGGAAATTAGATAAGGTAATTGTTAACACGTCGTCGCATGAGAGGAGAGGCCAGAGAGCAGAGCTGTGCTGTCCATTAGATTAGCTAGGATCACCACCAAAAAGAAGTCCCCTTTAAACTTCAACTCTCCTTTCTTCAACCCCTCGCGACTCCGAATCAATTCGACGACTCTACCTTTTCTTCTACTCAACGAAGCTACATATCTTCTTTCGCGGCATCTAATTTTAATAACTCCCCTTCCTTTTCCACATTCACACACAATATGTCCGACCAGGTCCAAGAGATCCTCGAGGTTCCCTCCGAGTTCGTCAGGGACGGAGTTCAATTCGTGCGACGATGCACCAAGCGTATGTCGACTCATTGCGCACTCACATCTTTTGTCTCTACTAACATACCACTCTGCAGCTGACCAGAAGGAGTTCCTACGACTCTGCCAGGCTGTTGGTGTTGGTTTCCTCATCATGGGCGCTGTTGGCTACGTTGTCAAGCTGGGTATGATATCCAATCTCCTTCAGGTGTAACGTTCTCTAACATGTCCTCAGTGCACATTCCCCTCAACCACGCTCTCGTCGGTAGCGCATAAACGATCAAACGATCAGGCGATAGAAGAGATTATGGATAGTGGCGACTTGACAATCCAAAAACCCGCACAGCGGGGTGGACGCGAGGGCGATCACAACAATTTTCTTGCTGCGAGTACGTTCACTGGGGCGGAGTTAAATGAAATTATGGTGGGCACGCGACACACTTCTTACGCTGGAATTCGACCGAGCGCCGTGAGGATGAGAAGGATGTGCTTTCACGTCTAAGGCGCGGTTTGCATGGGGTTGAGAGATATCCTTTACAAGACTGATGGCTAAACTGACCAACTATACAAAATATATCCAACGCTGTTTCTTGCAAACTTAACCTAAACGCAGCCCATTTGTATATGTTGAGTTCTGGTATAGCTCAGGCTGTTCCTTGAGCAAGTGGTTGACACTCTGGCCCATCGGTGGTTCTCCTTCGTCATCCACGTTGTCGTTATACGAATGTAGCGTGCACGTTCCTCTTGCCATGTTATAGCCATTCCAAGCAGACGCTGCTGATGTTAGCTAATGTTTCCGAGCGAAAATGGGGGAACATACCGACAAGGAGAGGGGCATTGGGATGCCAGCTTGCATCGCGGACACAAGTACCCCAATTGCCTGGTTCATCGAAATGATAGAAGCGGTGTCGATTATCCATTGGACGAGTGCGCATGGTAGCTTTCTTAACATCTATGATTCCAGCCAAGCTCGCATCCATATTCCAAATGTATACCTTGCCATCGGTACTGCCCGAGTATACATATCGTGAATTAGTGGACATCGGGGGTGAAAAGTGACATCGAATGAGAGTTCGGAGGACTTTATGACCTCTAAAGGTCACAAGCGAATTATCATGGGGGTGCGGATCCCAGTCCTCATCATCATATATGCCACCCCGGTAATCGAAGCCACTGGTGTTTGCATGTGCTGTCGGATCAAGTTCGTTGAATCGATCGGTTGACATGGCCATTCGTATATCCCATAGTTTCATTGACTGGTCTTTTCCATTACTGAGAATATACCGTCCATCTCCCTTGCTGTCGATGTATGTCAAGCCTTCGATATGGCCGACAAAAGCGCCAGCTTCTCGGTGATCGCCCATGCTTCTCCGATCCCAGACCTTGATCGTTGTATCGTCGGAACCCGAATAAAGGATGTGCGGTGACATCTTGTCAGCAAAGCACACGGCGTTGACATCATCCGAGTGGCCGCGAACGTGGTGAAGAACTCTCCGAGACTCAATGTCATATACCACGATTGAGGCCGCGCTCGTTCCAGCCACCAGTTCTCTTCCATCGCCTGAGAACCTTACAGACCAGATACCGAAGCCGCGTCGCCCATGCCATCCATGCGGTGGGCCGTTGTCTAGATCGAGTGTATAGGGATCTCCAGTATCATTTGGGTCTGTAGGAGCTATGGAGACCATACTCTGGATTGAAGTGTACGCGAGCCATTTGTTGTCGGGACTTAATGATGCATCTGTGAGTGTCCATTGTCCCCATGGGTAGCTAACTGTCTTGTAATGCTTCCAATTGTATGGGCTGGAGGTGTCGTACATTCGTACTTTGAAGTCTTGAGAGCAGGCGAAAAAGAAGTTTCCATCGTCCGAAAACTGTCCAGAATACACGGGGTCATCGAAATGGATGATCTTCTCGGCTCTTGATTTTGGTAGTAGACTCTGGAAGCTGTCAGTCAAAATCGTCTTGATAGAAAGGTCTGGGCTCATGCCTGGTTGATAAGAGCATTATTTCGTATCCGATCTTCGCGATTCCCCAGGGCCAACTCCCGCTCGAGCATCCTCACGGCAAGGTGCCTCTTTGCTCTGGGGTTGTAGTCATTTGCACCAAATGCTCCTGATCGCATAAGCTTCAGGCCCTGCTCACTCGGCACTTTCGGGAAGCGATCCGGGTCCTTGGGTGTTAGACGTCGATTGAAAGGCCAGTTATTCAAGAACTCGGCGTCCTCCCCAGGATTATCTTGGAATAAAACGCTGGTAAGATCGGGGCTCTGCATCAAAGCAATAAGTTGTCTCCGTGTTAGTAGTCCTGTTCTAGCACCGGCTAATTTCATCCCCAGTGTCAGTCATGTCTTACATGATCGTTGAAAAGCCGAGACTTACTCCGTACAATATTTACGAGTCGTTGAGTGTCTGTAACTCCTTCAATCTCGTCCTCGTCTTCCTCGTCGTCGTCGTCATCACCTCCATTCTCCAGCAATATTTCAATGTCGCGAGTACCTGTATGATGTGATTAGTGAAACTTGGTATTACTCAAGCAACAGTTTGAACTTACCTTGAAGATCGTCTTCATCTTCTTCATCGGGCTCATCCTCGTAGTCTGGATCTTCCCCATCCTCGTCTTCGTCTTCGTCCATTGGCCAGTGATAAGCCGGTGACTCCGATGATTCACGTGTGCTCTCATTAAGGTTCTCTTCGTCACTTGCATCCGGTGAGAGCGGTTGCGAACTCCTCTCACCCTCGAGAGGCGCCATGTTTCAAGTAGGTGAAATCTGGTGAATCGTGTGAAGGTCGAGATGAAAGCAGATAAAGAATGCTTGCTAAGCACGAGAGCTCGGAGGGGCGATACGGTGAAGATATAAGTGATATGGTCGGTAAAAGATAAAGTAACTATGCTACAGGGTATATAGGAGCTTTAGGCAATACAGTTCTTCACAGGGGTCACGGCGGTTTAATAAATTATCAATGATGCGATGAGTATGATGCTTCAAAGACAGGTAGTGCATCTGTTGGGTGAAGTCAACTCAGAATGGGGAGCTCCCGGAGCTTGTGACGACATCAACCGGAGATAAGATAAGCCCCGCGATACGCTACCCTAGACTCAGATTCTAGCAAATTGGATCGTGTTTTGATATCAACTGCATATTTGGACACATTAGCAAAAGATACAAAAGTTTTACATGGTGTTCTTAGGATAGCGTCTATTCAATAACGGTGGGAGGTCAGAACTGCAACAATCTTCATTTGGAAGTGTCACGAAACAATCTGGCGACGCCTACTTAACACGTGTACATTATCATCGTGCTACGGAGAAGTGTGACCAATATGTTGAATGGTACAAAAAAAAGAAAAGATAGAAAAAAAGACCTTCCTAACTCACTGGAATATGTGATATAGGAGTCAACTCTTGTGCCTAACTGAACCGGAATAGTTCGCTCAGGACTCATTCATCCATTACCTATATCCGATGAACACTGGTCGTTCCAAGACACAACTCACCCACCCTATCTACATCCAGCTTCTTACAAAAGTCCAGTCTCTAGAAATAATCATAGTTATTTAGAGCGTCGTAAGGCTGGACAGGGAGTGAGTCGAGGTGTACATTGATAAGTCGCAACTGAGATGTCTCAGCAACTACGATACCTGACTCTTCAGACTTCCTACCTAGGCCTGAGCTGATAAATCGGTCCTTTCACAATAGCACCATGGACGTGAAGAAATGACCTCCCCAATTAAGCAAGTATTTCTCGTTTCAGTATCATGATTGGGTGCTCCAAGAGATGCAGCAGCGGCTCGGAGACTTGTTGGAAAAACATAATATCAATGTGGTGTAAGCCAAGAATATGACAAACGATGGGCATCCGCGCGTTCAACTGAGAACTTTCCCCCTGCGTCAACGGTCCAAAACAACTACGAGGTCCAGAATATTATTGCCGACATCCGATGCTGCTTGGCAGCTCGTGTTTGTGGTTTCAACGACAGCCCAAGATTCAGTTGATGGAATGAATTGGTGCCAATTTTGGTGCCACGATTCATGAGTGGACGCAATGTCTAAGGAGTCCCTACCTAGAGCACGAGACTCGCCGTGTTCATGATATCAATATCAGGAAATTGCTTTTTGCTTGCAGCAAGCAAATGAATAGTGTTGTTCTTTGAATTTGTAAATGAGTAACCCCCTGTTTAGCATCATGGAAATGCCACTTCGGCCCCTGAAGCTTGGGTAAAAATACTTGGCCCTCTAGGCAACATAAGGCTTAGCGCCCCACGGCTGGGGCCACGTCGCCACAGAACTTGAACGTCCTAGGGTTCTCCTTCAGCAGGGTGATACCCCTGTAGCCATTATTTTAGGCTCGTTCAAGGCTGCAGCTGTTGGGACGGGCTAGACGGGGCAGGGAGAGGAGTTTCCTCAATCGTATCGAGTACGGAGCGGATCTTCCATTTGGTTGCCCCTATGTAAATCCAAGCCAATCCAGATCATCCAATTCAACATCCAAACCTCCATCTTCATTCCTGTTCCAATTCTGCAGCTCCCTTTTTGTCTCTTTAAATCAAGTAGTCAACGTGTAGCTCGATCTTGGCTCCGCACGTTGATCGTCTTGCGGGAAACAGGCCCCTTTCTTATTCCCTTTGGTGTCTGTCTGTAACTGTCTGAAGTCAGCATCAAGGCTATCTCCGCAAAGTCTATTCTACCTACGCTACGTTACACGCGACTTCGATTGTCGCAAGGTTGTCAGCTTCAAACTTTACTGATCAACCATCTTTTTTCTTGACGCTCTGTTTCCCCTTTTGAATTGCGGCCTCGACCGCCGACAGTCTTTGCGACCCGACGATCGAATCTCTTTCTTGAACTACGATCCCAACTGCCCATCATGAAGATCCGAACCACACACTCGCCTTTGGTCCTTCTCCTCCTACCCGCCGTAGCAAATGCACTCGCCTCTAATGATATTGCCGACCTACCTGCTCCAAGAGCCGCGATTACAGAACAGATCGATGGCCTGCCTCAGGCTGGCGTAAAGCGTCATGATATTCCAACAAAATATGCCCCCGTTGATGGCAGAGACGGAAAGCCTCACCACGGACCCTTTATCGAAATAGATGATCACAAGAAGACCCCTGAAGTGGCCCTTGAGGCTGGTTCCGACACTGCAGCAGGATCTGGCTCAGAGGCCGGAGCCGGAGCCGCAGCTGGAGCTAGAGCTGGAACTGGAACGGGTGCATCAGCAGGTGCTGGAGCTGGCACAGAACCCAAAACTGGAACTGAGGCTGCTCCCAAAATCGACAGCAACCCGGATTCCCTTCCTGGACTTAAAGGCCGACCCGAAGACCCGACTGTCGTAGATGGCGAAAAGATCCCCGAAACCAACGATGGTGTCATGTTCGACACTAACCGAGTCCATGCCCAAGAAGGCACCACTGGAACTGAAGGCGGTGTGACTGAGAGGTCGAGAGCCCGAAAACTTGAAGAGGATCGCGCTGGCGAGGAGACCTTCAGGAAACCCTCATCACCCAAGGAGGCGCCTCCTCTGCCACACAGTGAAGAGGAAAAGATTCGTGCTTCTGGTGGGGACAAGGCCAAGGAGCTTGGCGACGACACTGGCAGCGCGAAGGCAGAAGATGTTGTGCCCAAAGCTGCAAAGCCTGTCATTAGCAATGATGATAAGCACGACTACACTGCGGGACTGGAGGTGAGCAAAGACTGCCCTCGATAGTATCGTAAATACAGCTAACAATTATACAGAAACCTGCCGATCTTCCTGACCGACCCGTTGGACAGAACAAACCCGTTTCAGACTCAACAAAGACTGAGCCCATCGATCTGAGCCGAGGGAAGACACACGATGGACACCATGATGACGAAAGTATTATCCAGCCATTCCACTCCTTTGTGCTATCCTTCACCATGATTTTGGTCTCTGAAGTTGGTGACAAGACGTTCTTGGTTGCAGCTCTCATGGCTATGAAGCACGATCGTATGGTTGTATTCACTGCCGCTTTTGGTGCTCTTCTTGTCATGACTGTTCTTTCGGCTGTTCTGGGCCATGCTGTTCCTACTCTCATCCCCAAGCGTGTCACCAGTTTTCTCGCTGCTGGCCTCTTCTTCGTTTTCGGTGCGAAGCTGCTGCGAGAGGGTATGCAGATGGATCCTAACGAGGGTGTCTCTGCTGAGATGCACGAGGTTGAACAAGAGCTTGCCGAAAAGGAAAAGGAGATGGGCCGAAAGCGAGGCGACTCTGTGTCTGCTTACACTCTTGAGATGGGTATGAATGGCAATGGCCGCAGGTCTCGACCCAGCAACCGTCTGATGTCTCCTCCTCGATCGCCTTCTCAGTCACCTGTACGAGATGCTCGTTCAGGCTCAGGTGCTGTTGCCAGCATTGTTCAGGGTGCTACCAACCTCTGCTCTCTGCTGCTTAGCCCTGCTTGGGTTCAGACCTTCATCATGACCTTCCTCGGCGAGTGGGGTGATCGAAGTCAAATCGCTACTATTGCTATGGCAGCCGGTCAGGATTACTGGTGGGTGACCTTGGGTGCTACGTGCGGCCATGCCATCTGCACTGGTGTTGCTGTTATTGGTGGTCGCGCTATTGCCGGTCGAGTCAGCCTGAAAGTTGGTAAGTCAACAGCTTATAATTCTCTTGTTGAACCAAATGAACTAACACTCTGTAGTTACTGTGGGCGGTGCCACTGCTTTCCTTATCTTTGGCGTCATTTACCTCCTGGAGTCTCTCTACAGCTAGAGGTGCCCTCTCGAATGCCAAAATTTCTTTTCTCGCTAATAGACCACGGTTTGAGGACCCATCGTCATCTGAGACCATTTGCCTACTTGACGCCTAACTCGTTGTAATATTTAACGGCCTCTCTCTTTTTTCTGACAGGAACAAGCGACCAAGGGACCAAGATCTTCAGGCGTACTCTGCTGGGGTAGATCTTTTGTATAATTACGTGGCTGAGACAATCTCAGCCTCATGCTCGATTCAGTGCACATGGACACTGACCTCCTTTGCCAAGACGCGTGGCTTGGAGTATTGGGAAGGGGAATGAAGACTGAGAAAATATACGCAAGGGAGGAGCAGGAACTGGAAAGGAGGTGAAAAAGGGGAGAGAATCGATTGGACTGTTCATCAATTCTTTGTATGAGACGCTGGGAATTGCTTCAAGCTTTGTACGGAATGGAAAGGAATGAGCGTGAATGATATTCATGGATTGGAGCTATGATTAGCTGTAAATAGCAGCTGTCTCGGTATAGCCGTGATGCCATATTAATGTACGATGAGGCATCACAAGACATGTCCGGGTAAGAAATACTGTTTCTCCTATACAGATTACGCCCATTCACATTGAGGCTTCCACGCGTTCACCATTATCAAGTCAGTGCATGAATGATCTTGAAAGGAGCAGGCAATTTATTTCCACCTGTCAATCATTAAATCTGCCAGAGGTATATCCTTCTATCATCTGTCCTTGATCAACGACCGGACCCAAGCATCCTTCACGTTCGGAACCCCTCCCTCCCTGTTGACATCCACCAACTGAACAAGACTCCGACAAATACTTCAGCCCTGGACCAGAAAAACCCAGCTCTGAACAAACTTCGACAAACTCGTCACCATCAGCGAGTGGCCTTTCATTTTCTTCGTGATAGACCTTTGCGGTCTTTCTTTTCCCACTGTAGAACGAGGCAGTAAAAATAACATAGCAAGGGTGAGTAAAAGCAGAGCAAAAAATAAACCTCCTCAAATCATCGTCAAGGTATAGCGTAGTCCCCATTTCCCAACGTTGGGAATACATGCGTGGTATCTGACAATCAATCTCAAACATTGATGTGCTCTCACAAGTCGTTATTGAATCAAACAAATTCTCGTGACAATTGCCATTGGACTGGTTTTCGAGATCTCTATACTGGAAAAGATGCGCTTCCTTCAAACGTTTCTGTCGTCATTTATATAATCCTCCCCCATCATGCCATAGAGTTCTGGGTATCGTAGTCTGACGCTCAATCCTCATCCTCTTCGTTGATCGGTGCAGGTGTTCGTCGTTCCGTACGCCTCTTAGGTCGTCGGTGTCGCGAACTACTGATGTTACTGGCCGAATCATCGGGCATGATGTCGACATCATCAAATGCCCAGTCATCGTCACTTCCCGGATCACGATCGCTTTCGCCAGCCCAAGCCGGGCGCTCATAGCCCGAAGCTTGGGAGTTTCCAGAGTTGGGGCCGGACAGCACGTCAATGCGACGGCGGTTCTGCAAGTTCTGCATCAAAGCAGCTCCTCGCTGACGCAGTGCATTCCGGACAACTTCGGCCTTCTTATGTAACTTTTCGAAGGCATCCTCCAAAGTCTCCATTCCCTTATAGATCTCTCGTTCAATCTCTGCAATGGCTGCCATCTCCATCTCCTCATCGTTTGAGACAGCCTGTCGACTTCCAGGAATTCCTGTGGTGTTGACACTGACGAAAGAGGCTGGTGTTGTACCTCGTGAGTAGACCGAAAAAGGAGTCGTGTTTCTCGAACTGAATGACGATGAAGCGCGGGGTCCAGGGCTCATCGTCCGGGTATTGTAATAGGAACTAGCGGGAGTCGGTCCGCGCGATTCATTGTGCGGAGTTTGCGGCACATCATCATCAGCTCCTGACCAAAGGAAACCGTCGAAGCGACCAGAGATGAGAATCTCCCACTCTGAATTGTTGATGTTGGAAAGTGCAACGAGGAGATCATGCGTATGCGGGTTCTTAACCAGATACGTAGCCGATTCAGCGTCTCGTGGCACTTGCTGCAATCTGTATAGCCGCTGCAGGGCCAGGCCGGTCTTAATGAGGAAATCTGTTCGTGGTCGATGTCCAGGTGTAGGAGCACGAACTGACGACTTCAGCTCCTTCGAGCCAGTCATGATAGCGTTAAAGTAAGGACGGTCCTCAGGGTCAAGGTTTGTGAGGATAGCAAAGGACAATGTCTCGTCATCGACATCCTGGGGAGGTGGCACTGGTGTTTCTCCAGTGTTGGATAGCCATCGGTCGACAGCAGAGCGAACTTTCTTCGACTGGCGAAGATAGTGCTCCCTAAACTCCTCCGCGATATCAGGGTCCAGCTGGACAGGCGACTGAGGTCGGGGAGGCCTGTCACCGGAGATTTCAGCAGCTTTGGTGCCAACTTCGGCAAGATCAAAGGGCGGCCACTGAGGGAGGTCAATTCTACCGCTCACCCACTCCAACACATCGCCCCAGTTGAGACCATCGTGAATTTCATGAGGGTTATCGCACATGATGCAAGTGCAGCCATGAGGGGGCAGGTCGCGAGAAAAGACATTTTCGAGGCGGTCCAACAGCCTACGAGCAACAGAACGGTGTCCGGTAGCAACGGCAATTGAGCCCTGCTTGCTGAGGACTGTGTTGTACTGATCTAATAGATTATGAAAGGGAGCAAATAGGGTGTCTGTGCCGACCAGAGGTGGGTTTGAGGGTCGGTTTCCGTTCTGACGGGGTAAGACAGAAAGGAAGTTCTTAGGGGCTGTGTAAGCCAGGCCACCGTTCTGAAGCAAGTAGTCGACTCGCGGCATATCGTGAACGTCAAGCGCGGGAGGGGGAGGAGGTGGTGGAGGTGGTGGAGCAGCACCAAAAGCTGACGCAGGCGTTGCCGTCTTCGAATGCAGATTCGAGTCGACATCTTGGACGTCGATGACTGAGGGAGTCTCAGGCTTGGCATCCGGGTATCCATGAGGGAATGGGGCCTGAGTTGGTGTCCTGGGAGATGAATCCTGAGCGCTTGAAGGAGAAGATGCTCCATCGACATCATACCTTCTGTGACTTCGAGTAGATGATGTTCGGTGGACAGAGCGATGAGAAGAACTAGAGGCCCGGGAATCAGAACGGCGAACCTTGTCGCTAGAGCGGCGCGATGAAGACTTGACGTAGGTAGCTTGGCTCGAGACTCCGGACCGACGACTCACACGAGAGCGCTCTTCGTTTCGTGATGCCGAGCGAGATAGACTTGACACTCTTGATTTTGGCTGTTCCAGACCAGCTTCGGCTGCCGGGAGTTCTTCTGTAGGTGTTCGGATCCTTGGGGTATCCTCTCTAGGTGTCTCAACCTTTGGCGTTTCATTTTCGGGGGCTTCCTCTTTTGGATATTCTTCCTTGACTGGATCCTCTGGTGTCTCCTCGTTCACTGCTGTTTTGTCCGCATCGAGATCAGTTCGGGGTGGACTGAGCGGCACATCTGGCTTGCCGCTGTCAGAACCCTTGGGGGATCTCGAATCTTCGGTATATGGAGCATCCGTAGGTTCAGGAGTAGACGGTTTGGGACTACGTTGGCGAGGAAGAGACAGGGAGTCGCGACTAACGATGGCCTCCTTACTGTGTGCCTTGCTGAAAGACGGGTAAGGCATTGGGATGCGATCAGAAAGTATAGAGGTGGCAGCCGTTGACGTCCTGGCCATGTCTGAGCTAGCCAAGTCACTGGTCGAAGCTGCACGGTGATGACGGTGGTGATGCTCGTCGCTGTCCCTTTCCCTACGGTGACGGTGACGGCGACTAGATGTGTGAGAAACAGTGTCGCTCACCTCACTGAGCTTGCTTCTAGAAGATCGTGAGGTGCGATGTCGGCGACGCTCGCGGTCGGGGTCCTTATGCTTTTCCCGATCATGATCTCGGTCGCGATCTTTGGGGTCCTTTCGTTCAGATTTGGAGCGTCTTGGCTTTTCGCGCGGTCGCTCATCGGCTGGGACCTCGAGGTCGTGGTCCTTGGAGGACATGGTGGACCATGGAGATGTAGTAAGAGTATCGTATGGCGGCTTGTGATTTTGCGGTTATTCGTGGTTGTCGTCGATAATTCCAAGGGTATTCAGTTCAAGAAAGCGGTCAAGAATAGTGGGCGCAAGGAGGAGTCGATAAAGATATCGCCGTATGACAAGTAAGAAAGCGAGTATTAAGCAAAGTGAGATTCAGGCTGTAAAAGTGAGAATAGTGGTAATGTTGGGCGAGTTTGGTTACAGCGAAGCAAAGGAGAGTCGTGAAGAGGGGATGGTTGTACTGGCTGTAGAAGTGTGTGAGGTGAGGCGCATTGAATGGAAGCAAGCTAAGCGCAGTGTCAGGCTCGGCTTGGTTGGTTCATTCCCTGCAGCCCAGGTCTCAGGTCAGGTTCCGGGAGGAAGAATCAGGCACTAAGGCAGGACAGAAAGACCCTCAAGACATGCACTTTAGGGAGGTACTTCATTCATTCTTCTCCCTATTTTGTTTCTCACCGTCAGAAGCATGGCTGTAATGAAATGCGGGCGATGAACTCAATGCTTCCTGATTTAGAGTCGCTTATTAGCTCCCCAGCCTGCGATTTAAAAACTCGTTTAATAGGGGATCGGAAAGCTTGGACCTTCGCTGGGGAGTAAATTCAACGGCGGTGATCAACTGAAACTGTAAGACCTACCTCAAGGATGATGTCAACCTCTAGAGGCAGGCTTCGACACCAAAAACCAGTAAAAATCACAAGCAAATCACCACCAATTTCGATTTCTCGTCATTGACAGAGCCACCACAAACACACAAACGCATACGCAATCTTGACTCTACACAGCCCGATCATGGAAGCTCCCGTTTATCCCGTCTCCCGTGGCCCGGCCCTTGGGGAGCAAGAAATCTTCTGATCTTTAGTTAAAGCGCCAAAAACATTCAGCCATATCACTGATCCAATTTATGTAACATCTGCCTGAGTATTTCTGTTACTCAGGATCGAAGCCTTTACTTTTCTGACCTCCCACAAGGCCCGTTCCCCAAATTCTGCTGTGGAGCCCAACTCTGTTGAACAAAACCGAAGCCGAGCACGGCCACACCCATTAAAAGGGATTTACAGGGGGACTGCTGTAGATGTGAGGTTGGAGGCTGGGCACAGAGTGAATGACGACCAACCACCTTCAACATCTTAACCGCCTGTGACCCCCTGGTAGAAGCATATGGAAGCCATATTTAGAACATGAGAATGTGTGACACAGGCTTTTGTGTTCATATCGTTCATTGAACAATGTAAAACGGTGCCTACCTATGCTCAAATAAGGTAGATTCACATGACTCAGAAATAATATCTCATCTCCAGTCCACAGCTGCCTGCCACGCATCAATCTCCATCTTAACGGCCCATATTCTCACTCACTCAATTTCTTAGCGGTGCTGCCCAATCCTTCAACCAACGATTGATTAAGCGCTCAAACTGTCACGAGTTCCTGCAACATCCATTCACAGCCTAACACAACTGACAACCGTCACACTGTCATTCGTGATAGGCCGCCGAGTCCGCAGCCCACGTATCACTTGCATATGCTCGCTTCTGAAAATAGTTTTATCATGATCTTCATTGTATCGATCCTAATCTATGCTCTGCCGATACATTCTCGTCGTCTAATTGATCCAGGAACGTGATGTAATTAATTCATCACGTTCGCGCTTCTTTTCCCCATCCCGTCCGTCTCATTCAAATTAACGCCAATTCCGTTTATCACTTGCGCTGTTATTTGCAAATTTTCGTAGAGCGAGCGGTATAATGAATATTTGTACCACGACGCTGCTTTAGCCACGCCACCCATGCGCATCGAAGCGGTAGGTAGATGTAGCTTGCGGGTATCTCACTCGGCTGAATCCCGAGATAATTCGTCCAAAATCACCATTTACAGGCGGTCAAGGAGACCGTTGCTCTCGAGGAGCAGGACAATCTGGTGCACAATGGATCGGACGTTCTGCTTCTCAAGGTTGACAACGAGGTCGGGCTTGGCAGGGGCCTCATAGGGGTCATCGACACCAGTGAAGTTCTTGATGTCACCACGGCGAGCAGCAGCGTAGACACCCTTGCGGTCAGTCTTCTCACAGAACTCGAGAGGAGTAGCAACGTGGACAAGGAAGAAAGGTCCGGACTTCTCAACGAGGTCGCGGGCAGCCTTGCGAGCATCCTCGAAAGGAGCAATAGGAGCGGCGATGACAGCGGCACCAGCCTTGGTCAGCTCAGAGGCAACAAAGGCAATACGCTGGATGTTGAGGTCACGGTCCTTGCGGGTGAAGCCAAGCTCAGGGGAGAGCTCGTGTCGCACGTTCTCACCGAGAAGCATGGAGACAGGGCGACCACCACCCTGGTTGAGTGTAGCCTGGAGAGCACGAGCGATCTGGTCCTTTCCGCTGTTCTGGTAACCAGTCATGAAGACAGTGAAACCCTTCTCGGCAGGAAGAGGGTTCTCCTCGCGAAGAACCTTGACGACCTCGGGGTAGGAGAACCACTCGGGAATCTCCTTGCCGGTTCGGAGACGGTGTCGGAGCTCAGTACCGGAGATGTTGAGGGTGCGGGTGCCCTCAGGGATCTCGTTGATGGGAAGATACTCGTCAGAGTCGGGGAGGTAGATCATGGCCTGAAACTCGACCATCTTGATACCAAGCTCCTCCTGGTGCTCCTGGACAAGGACCTGAGCATCATAAGGACCGTAGTGGTCCTTGCCCTGCTTGTTCTTACCGGGGCCGGCGTGGTCACGGCCAACGATGAAGTGGGTAGCACCGTGGTTCTTCCGGATAATGGCGTGCCAGAGAGCCTCGCGGGGACCACCCATTCGCATGGCGAGGGGCAGAAGAGCGAGGGCAGCCATGCCGTTGGGGTATCGGGGCAGGAGAGCCTTGTAGACACGGACACGGGTGAAGTGGTCAATGTCACCGGGCTTGGTGAGACCAACGACGGGCTGGATCAGGACGTTGGCCTGCTGAGAGCGGGCGGCGCGGACCGTCAACTCACGATGAGCTCGGTGCATGGGGTTTCGGGTCTGGAAAGCGACGACCTTTTGCCAGCCGAGCTTGTTGAAGTGAGCGCGGAGCTCAGAGGGAGTGACTGGTCATGGTTAGTCTATTATTGCGCCTCAATTGCTCGCAGTGACTTACATCGGAGGTCGAGGAAATCGTAGTGCTCGAGACGGTTGATAGCCTCAAGCTTACCACCAACGTAGAACTCCTTGGCGGTGTCAAAGAGGTACTTGACACCGGGGTGAGTGTCATCGTCGCTGCCAAAGACCTTCTTGGCCTCGTTGACCCTGTTGCATCCGTATTAGCACCAATGCCCCAAGTAAGTGAGAGCTGCCATGATCACGTACTTGTCAGGTCGGTAGACATCCTCGACAGTCAGGATAGCAAGGTTTCGGTCGTCACGGAAATCGCGGAGAGTGATGCGAGCACCAGCCTTGATACCGAGCTGGTCGATCTGGGCCTGGTCAACATCGAGGTTGATAGGCATGGAGAAGAGGGCGCCATCAGCGAGACGGTTGTTCTCAACAACGCTAGAGAGTTCTGTTAGCTCATGGACGAGGCAACTGAATGATTCTACATTATAACTTACCCATTGTAGTCCTTCTCAGTCAAGAAACCTATAAAACAACCAGTCAATCGCTATTCTTTCTCACTCATGATAGAATCGCCGCCGTCGCAAAGCGCCCGCCGGAGTCGGAAGATGCGGGGGCGGGGCACCGAAGTCAACCCCCCATCATCACAGCGGGGGAAAAAAAAAGATCTTCACGAATAAAACAAGAGGCGCATACCTTCGAGAGGGGAGAAGCCACCGTTGAGGATCAGCTCAAGATCGCAAAGGTGTCGCTCGCTGAGAGTCAGAGCAGGGAGCTTCTGAGCCTCGGCCTCGAGCTCGGCTTGGCGGGGCAGATCGCGAGCGAAGAGGTCCTTAAGGACACCACCGTGAGGAGTGTTGGCCATTGTGATGTGAAGTTTTTGTGGTGTTGAGGAGGGAGGAGGATGAACGAGGATGTCAAAAACCGAGTCGTGTCTCGGGGTTTTGTAAAAGAAAACAGAAGTTGGAGCACGCAATCGTTGACCCCAACGATTGTACAGGTGTTACTCGGAGAAGACGACGACGAACAGACCAGAAACAGAGGACGAGAAGAATGAGAATGGGAATAGTAGGAGAGAAGGATGTGCTTTGATTTTAAATCGACTACCGTACCCAGCGGGTGATAGAAAAGTACCTCGATCTTCAAGCCCATCCACTACGAGAGTACGGATACCACATCCACCACAATATCCATTCATCCAATTCTTACATCTACCCTGTCATGATTAGTCCCATCTCCCCGTCCCTTATTACTGGGGTTAATTGGACTGGAGGGGTGTGTATGATGCAGCGAGTAAGGCAAGAAAAAATTGCGTTTCCATAGGCAAAACGGACGAAATCGGCCAATGCACCCAATCCTCATCCTCTGAACGTATCCTCGCCCTCGAAGAGAGAAAAAAACAATGGGGTCGTGGTTTTAGCTCTCAATGACGTGCTCGGAGCTTGAGGCTTATACATGCCGCCGACGACCCAGAAGGCCAATCAGAGATGAAATGACCGGACAAGGCGGCACTAGTCGTCGGAGCATCGTTTTCGGCGGCGTTGGAGGGCATCATGATGAGAAACTCGAGTAAATTCTGCTGTTTCCGAGGAGGTTATTGCAGTTGTCACAGATGCAATGGGTTGAGACACAGGCGCTGATGTTGCGGCTTACACGCTGAAGAAACGTCGATGCTCGGAACTCGCAACACATCAAAATGCGATTACAAAGCGGAACGAGATGCACAACATGGATTATCAGTTTCCTATTCGAATCTCTCATTACCAATTCAGTTCCTGGTACCTTGGAAGCGGCAAGGAAACTCTTCAAGCGCTGCTACAGCTGCAGTAGGGTCCCTCTTTAACCCCCCCTGTTTACGCTTCAGTACCCATTTTGAGCGCAAGGGCAAACGAAATAGATTCAACGGACATGTTCCATTCATGGCATGACCAATTGACCACCCATTCATCCACATGTAACCCACGGTTTACATCCATATCCACTAATAGCTTGCTTCCATGAAGAATCGTGGCTTGCTGGGTTTATAAGATGTGTTCTTCGTCCGATATCTTGTCCAAGCTGGTTTGTCTTGTCATGAAGACACTTGAGTTTAAAGCATCTGAAACATGATATCTTTTTGTCAACGCCAGACTAGAACATCTTGTCTGATCGTGATCCTCTGTAGCCTTGCAACTATACGGTTGTTGGGGCGTACTTATTTATTCGATTTCTACCGACTTGGGGCGTCAAGTTTCCCCGAGTCAATGCGGTTGTCGGGGCTAGCGAGACCGGGCGATCGCCCGGCACATGGGGAAAAGACGAAGCACGCCTTTTTTCACTTCCCCTCAGTCATGATGGATCAGATCCTATCTTAGTAATCACGCAATTATGTGACGTTGGTACGACACTTTTGGAGGGTTGACTGATCGGCAAGGCCACGCGGAAGTAAATCTTTGATTTGGAGATCGTTTTTTTTTCTCATGCAGGGAAAACATTGAAATTTTCCCATCCGGCTCACTCGTCTTCTATGAGATCTGGTTATGAACCAAGGGTCTATGATGACGGTGGAGGCTAATAGAGGTATGGCTGGGGAAAATACCCAGTCTCGCAGGACCCTTTGAAGGCCTGTAAAAACCTGTCCCTTTTTGGGTGTGAGGTTGCTGTCATTTGTTGAATGATTTCTCTTCAATTGAGTTCTCCCTCGAGATAAGCATATAGTCTGTTCTTGGCAACACCCCTGGTGAACTGAAATGAGCTTAGAATACTCGTTTAGATGCTCTAGGGGAGGAAAGAGAACTTAGGACCTCGATCCTAAATGAGAAAATAGGCTCAGGTAACTTAGTAGAAGTTTAGGATATCTTTTGCTGTTTTTATTTTGACACCCTAAATTAAGATCTGATGTTTTCTTGCTCGTCAAGGATACTGTGTATCAGGTTGTACACCTGAGGAGGCCGGAGAATGGCAGCAGCTGACAAGCTTGCCTCATTTTGTGGCATTTAGTCGCAATCGTCCGCCAAGACCCAATCCCACGATCTAGCCCCATTCGCCCACCCACATCTCGACGGCACCTGGCACCTCAAGGTGGATGAGGAAGCCAAGAGTCATTGCTTGGGTCAAAGCTGCGAGCGACGGTCCGAAAGCTGGATATATAACGCAGACATGCCCGTTTCTGAAGCTGCTCGTCTGCTAATCGTACACCATGAGAACCAGGCCTCGCATTGTTGATGGATAAGACCAATACAGTATTGTGAATATGCTGTCTGTGCCTTGAAGAGCGGTATTGGCCAAAATATGGAATGAAAGACAATTTGCCACAGATTGTCTCAACTTGGCACATGATTCCAGTCAATTATCCAGATGCTGGGGCAACTAACTTCTGTAGAGGACGCTACAGAACGCTCCGTTTGCAACGCTCTGTAGCGGCTATTGTCATGATGCATCACTTTCACTGCTCTCCAATCAAAGGATAGTCCAAGAGCTGCCAAGTTGCAGAAAACAGTCGCAATCGTTGCAAGCCCGACACGTGGAAAGGACAATTCCCCGCCTCTTGATTTTTAGTTTTGGAGAAGCGTTGCTGGCCAATCGATAACAGCCAACTCCCCGATGGTGACGCCAGAAGCCGGTGACAGCGAGCAAAACCTTGCTATACTGAGTCGTGTAGTGAGTGTGTACTCAGAACGAAGTTTCGGTGTGAGTAGATTGCAGCATTTTGAGTGAATTTACTGCCTTGCACGCAGTATCTCCCCTTTTGCACGGAGTACCTCAGATATAAGAAGGACTTTTGCCTGGGGTTGGTAGGTCTAGAACATGTCGTGATAGAAGTAGATACCGAAAAACGATAAGCGTAGACTGGTAAATTGAGAGAATTCTCGCTTCTGCTCACGTCAAATTTAGTGCATGCCCAGAAATGTGGTTGGATCAGACTTCTCCAAGATCTAATCCCAACCTTCCCTGTTTTCGTACATTACCAAGATTCAATGCTTGCTCTAGTCTCGATTTGTCGTTATCTCTCTTTTTGACTCGAGGAGAATCAGTTCAGTCTCTCAAATCCAACACCTCGCATTCTTCGCCTGTTGCGAATTAAATCTTGAATCTTTTTCCTCTAATTAAAACCCCTGCAGCTGCCATCCCGCCAACCTTAAATTGCCCTGCCGTCCGTCGCGAGGTTGCCGATCTTTAGTGGCTTCTCCCGGCCGCTGCGCCACTGTTGTGTCTCTCAAAAGTCTTGGGGGGGTTACACCTACGTCAAACAAACACGAGATTTTGCATTGGCACAAAGAACACCAAGCTTTAATCTCCCGCGCGTAACTGGACTTCTTCTCTCTCCTCTGCCTAGAACAACCTCTGTATGCTCGATCGTCGATAACGCTGCGTTCACCTTTTTTGCGCCAAAACCCCCTTACGCCGTTATAGCCGCATGCGAAATTATCGAAATATTGCTCGAGAACGTCAACTTCCTATCTGAGACCTGCACTTCCTGATCTACATGCCCGAATCGACCAAACTTCCACCACCAAACTCCCCGATAACGCTACACACTCCATTCTCTGGATTAAGATAATACTCGAACCAAAGAGATTGACGACGATATCGTAAAGACCGCCCTGGCGGGCTCGCCCGCGTTCCGCTTCTTCCGACCCCCTGACCACATCTCATCGTCAAGATGTTCGCGACACAACGACCTCTGGCGGCATTGTCATGCCTTCTCTCCGTTCTAAGCGTTATTCCAACTGTCTGCGCTCAAGACAAGGTTTACATCAACGGAACTGGAGACAATGGAGTTTTCCACGAACGGCTCGATGTTAGTCGGACACCATCATTATATACGGGCGACTTTGACGACTGTTTGAATGATGGAAGTCTTTTCAATGTGACGGGTTTCGACACGGCGTACTACTCTGATAATCTCACTGTGTCATTTCACGTCTATGGAAGCACCAATATCCGCCAGGAAAGTGTCATGAGTACGTTGCGAAACTTTATTACGCCCTGCTTGACCAGTCTAACCAGATTCTAGTGCATCTTTCTATTGAGGTATATGGAGAAGAGCGTTTTAACAAAACCTACGACCCTTGTGCGGAAAACGTCACAAGCCTTTGCCCGTTGAAGGCCGGTCAACCCATCGAGGCATACATTACAACTTCAATATCTGCCAATGACATTGCAGGAATTCCGTCAATTGCTCTCAACATTCCCGACTTGGAAGGATACTCGCGCATCCGGATCTTTGCCAACTCAACACAGACAGAAATTGGGTGCTTCCAGGCTACTATGAGTAACGGAAGGACCTTTTCACAGCCTGAGATCGTGGGATCAATACTGGGAGCTTTCACCGTGTTCGCGGTGTTGGCTTCATTTGCAACAGCGATCTATGGCGTTCAGATCCCACATATAAGAATGCACTACGCCCATTCTTTTTCGATTCTGATCATTTTCGAAACCTTTCAATCCATCTTCTTTTCCGGGGCACTATCTGTCAACTGGCCTGCCCTGCTTCCTGCCTGGTGGAGCAATTTTGCGTGGACTGCTGGTATGTTTGCAAGCCTCGACATGATTGATGCTATCAGTCCGTTTGCTGGCGTGTCTGGGAACGCCAGTCAAGTTGGCTCTGCAGGCTCAGTCCCCATCAACAACGGCGGTGGTCTCGCGCAGCAGATCTTCGGCAGAAGCTTTGGAAGACGATCTGTTCCCCAACTTGAGAGTATTGTCCACTCGTTGTCCCGTCGCCATGACTTCAACTCCAGCAACCCATATGACTATGACTGGGCTGGTGAACCTCGAAATCCTGGAATGCCACTCCCAGGGGACTATTCTGGCTTCCCTGGTGTACTGTCTGTGGTCGGCATTCCTCGAAATGACGCCTTCATCATCGGGCTAATCTGGTTCCTTGTTGTCCTAGCGGCAGTTGCCCTATTCGTGGCATCGTCCAAGCTTGTGCTTGAGTTGTGTCACAAATTCAAGCTTATCAAGTCCGATGGCTTTGACTTCTTTCGTTCACACTGGGTCGGATACATGGCCGCGGGCCTACTTCGAACGCTATTTATCGCTTTCTTCGTCATGATGACACTGGCCATGTTCCAGTTCTCGATCAACGGTCCGCCGGGTCCGACTGCTATCGCTGCAGTCATTTTCGTGATGTTCTTGGGCTTTGCTGGCCTAACAGCGTATGCTTGCTCATCCAGGCTACGTGAAGGCAAGTATGAGGTCGTATCTGATACGCTTCGCTTTGAACAAGGGTTGGTCTTCAAGAAAATCCCATTTGTGGCAACGACACTTGCAAGCTCCATCGGCGAGGAGGAACAGGCCCACAAACCGCGCCTCTTTGCCAGTCTGCCTATTCGCCGTATCAAGTTTGTCGACAAGGACCCCCAAAGACCGAAGGTTCATCAAGATGAGCCTTACATCAAGCGTTATGGTTGGCTTTCGGCACGATATCGACTCTCTCGATGGTGGTTCTTTACGGTCTACTTAGCATATCAGTTTGTCCGAGCATGCTTCATCGGCGGAGGTCGAGCAAGCCCCTTGGCCCAGGTCTATGGTCTCTTTGTCTTTGAAATCGTCGCTTTGGTCATTATCATCAAACTCAAGCCCTTTGAAGGATCTCGCAATACGACAGCAGCGATTTGGTTACTATCGATCTCGAAGATCATCACTGCTGGCCTTTCCATCGCTTTCTTGAGAACCCTCGACCTCAGTCGTGTTGCAGCAACAGCTATTGGCATGATCATACTTGTGGTTCAGTGTTTCCTTGCCGCAGCCATCTTGGTCCTGATCGTCCTCGGAATGATATCAACGTGGATGTCTCTGTCTCGCAACCGCGAGGACTTCCCAGATAAGATAGATGACTTGCGAGTAAGGTATTTCGAGCACATGGAAGATAGAGCAGGAACATCAAAGCCCAAGGAAGACGAAGTGGATGAACTTGCGGAGTTATCCAAGTCAATCTTCAGTGTCAGCAACGTTCGACGCAATACCCAGAGCAATGCGTTCCCATTGGTAGAGGGCTCAAACTCGCAGGTCCCGTCTCATCCAGCACATCCACTCAACCGACGCAGGGCAAACAGTGGCGGTTCGAGTCGTCACTCGGTCAACAGTCTGCCTCGAAGTGGCCGTACCCACCGTGCATCGTGGAGTGCGAAAGACTTTGCAGAGTGGGATGCCGACATGAACAGAGGAGACACATCACGAATGAGTCGCATGCGAACTAGCTCCTTGCGTATGCAAGCATCGAGATACTCTGGAAGTCGGCCACCAATGACGCCGACTCGAGAATCCGCCGAGTTTCCTCGTACGAGTGTTAACACCATGAGCCCAGAGGACAAAGATGCGATCGTACAAGACAAGATCGAGGAGAATGCAGCTACACCAAAGAGAAGAAAGAGGACCGTGAGCTGGGCAGATCAAAGTTCAATCTGCGAGGAACCCATTAGCGAGGCTCAGAAGGTGGACGATAAGCCACTCGAGAAGATAGACTCGACCGGTGGCCGAGAAGAAGAGGCCAAGTCAAAGTCCGAACCATAGTCGCCTTGGACCTTTTTAAGGAAATTTTGGATTATGCCTCGCAAGGTGACATCGTCTTTTACTTGCATTTGGGTTTCATTATGACCATGGATGGCGTTTTGCATTTGCCCATATTCCCTGTACCCACCCAGTCAGCAAACACTTGACTGCTGGGTTTCAACTATTGCATTTTGTACATATCGAGCATGATTCGGTCGTCCTGCAGGCACAGGAAGCGACTTGGGAATTATTTCCATTGGAGTATATTGAGACGCGACATGAAAACACAAAGACTATAGAGGAACTAGTCAACAATGATGTCTGGAGTTTCAGGTTTTGGGACCTCAGATTGAGAACAATTATAGATAGTTAACACATCACTTGTTATTCGAGCACAATACATTTGCGTTTGACGTGCAACGAACGTATCGGACTATTATCTATCGTCTGTACGTGACAGTCATGGCCCTTGAAAGTGCTGCAGTGCACAAAACTCAATGGTCAAGCATCGCATTAAATAAGGCGTGTTGCACGGTCATTTCAGTGTCTAGAATACTAAGATTTGACAATTGTCATCTAACTCTATTAATAAATCATGTCTAAAACACTGGGAATTTGCCGTTGTCATCGAAGCCTAATAATAAACTAGAAATTGAACACGCAAAGCATCTCTTGTTGATATGATCGGGCTCTCCGTGGTTACTTCGTTGCACATTCTACAGCCTTTCAACCATGAAATTTGCAGATATATCTATCTCTTGAAGGCAGAAATGGCAAGTTCTCGTGCATATGAGCTCACTGTTTGTTGGAGTAGGGTTGAATGAATGCAGGCTTTGGCTATTGAAGCAAACACTCGTTCACTTTCTCTATCGATCGAAAGATCCCCTCGTTTTCTTTATTGTGCTTGATGCTATTATTCTGTTTCTCTTTCTCTATAAGGTATCTACCTATTGAAATGCAATGCAAACGCTGCGTCAATGATAGGAAACTTCAATGAAGCAGTTGACTCTATTGTCAACGCCGTTCGCTCCTTCTTGACGACTTTCCTTCTATTTGAGACTGACCGTCACGACTGACAATCTTGTTCTTTTTCTTGTTCATCATTCATCAACATCTCGAGATTCATTTGACTACTGCTACTACTACTACAAGATACATACATCAACTCTCATCAAGTATACATCATGGCAGACAACAACAAGAAACCCGAGGAGAAGCAGACTATGGGTGAGCAGACCCGCGAGGATCTGCGCCGCATGACAGTCGGCCTCACAGACCAAACCACCATCGAGACGCTCTCCCGTGCCGGTATGATGGCCAAGAATAAGAGAGAGCAATCACACTTCCATCACGATAAGACCGTCGCCCGCGTCGAGGCTGCTGAGAAGAAGGAGGGTGAG
The DNA here is from genome assembly GCA_013396025.1 of Fusarium phyllophilum. Lineage (NCBI taxonomy): Eukaryota > Fungi > Ascomycota > Sordariomycetes > Hypocreales > Nectriaceae > Fusarium > Fusarium phyllophilum. Next base: position 18,698 of record JAAOAQ010000044.1, on the reverse strand, counting down.
GCTGAGGAGGACAAGGACAAGGACAAGGATACAGGCGGTGGTGACAAGGAGTAGCAGAACAAGAAGCAGACTTGAGCATAAGTTGCTTTAACTATACGGAACTCGACTTTCAATGGCCACTTGAGCTTTGTTGGCTATCTTAGAGGTATTATACTATAACTCTCATCTTGAAAGCATGCTAATAGTGAACTAACCAAGTAGCTTAGCTGTTCCGCCTTGCAAGATCAACGACCAAAAGCACACACGGACACAAGAACCACGAGTTGCTATCCCAAAAAGACAATGGACCGAGAGAGAGATTGACCAAGGTCCAAGCGGGGGATCGGAATATACTGCGAACTCGAGCGTGACTCGCGAACTCGAGATTTTCTCATCTTTTCTTTTTCCGTTCTGCTTCTATCAATTTCCTTTGTCTTACATACTAGGACATGGCGGAGCGTTTCTTTCTTTTTTTTCTCCCCGTCCTGTAACAACCCGCAGGAGGAAGCAAGGCATGGAATCAGCGAGAATTGATCAACTGAGAACGAGAGAATAAGCTGCAGCACCGCAATCATGTTTCCTCCGTGAAAACCTGGTAGAGCGCTGTGAATAGTATGGAACATCCATGTGTTTGTATGTGCATTAGCGTGAGACAACAATACGAACGGCCAACAGCATAGTACAATATCCGTTTGTACGATTTCGAGGCTTGCATGGAGCATCAGATCATGGCTTTCTTTGGAAGATGAGCAGGTCATCGTTTTCAGGCCCGTTCCCGTTTTCCAAGAGATGAGACAGTTTGAGGCGACAAGTGGAGTGGCTGTAAGCTCAAGCTGTAGGCTACCTATGCGATGTGATGTGATGACTTTTCTCGGGCTTGCATCTGCAGCTTCATCAGCAAACGATGAGGTCTGTCTCACCCAAGAAAATGCCGTGTTTTCTTTCTTTTGATCGTCATTCATTGCATGACATGCCATGCCATGTCTCTCCCAGTCATTCATTCATTCATTCATTCGTTTGCTTGCTCCGCCGGCTTGCATACAAAAATAAGCGCTTTTCATGCTGTATTCCGTCTCACCGGTCTGGGGAGATGCATATGCGGTTGTGTTGCACAGGCGCAAATGTCAGTATCATACTCCATAGTCTAGCCTGGCCTTTCAGCCTTTACACGGTAGAGACATGTTATCTCTGTCTATCCAAGTACCGACGGTAATAACAAGCTTGACTAATTAATTAAAAGCCAGAACCCATAGTCTATGTGCTTACTGCCAGGGGTCGCCCTTGTTCGGAGCGGCCATATCCTGCAAGCACACGTCTTGGCAAGCCTGGACTCAACTCTTGAGCCTGCCTCTCCAGCGTCTCAATCTCGCAATCGACTCTTAACCCGGGATCACGAGATAAGCTGAACAAGTTTAGCTTAAGCTTGACGGGACGATGCAGGGGACTCGGGCCAGGGTTTGAACTCCAAGATCGAATGACTTGATCATGACACGATCTCGTCCAAACGCCGCAAACGATCGGTAAGCGAGGCTCTTCAGATCGGCGGGATATCGAACCAAGGCCAAGGGACTATCCGAGATCTAACGAGACCAGACCCATCGAGCCATTCTCTTTTTTATTTTTAAGTTAAATTAAGTATGTGACATGAGACAAGTCCACTTCGAACCTCGATCTTTTTCTCCGATCTTAGATACGTCCAGGGTCTAGCCTATACGTCCCCTGTCTCTTAGAGAGCCCATCGACCCGGCTGCACCTCGATCGAGACGCACAAGTTGCCATACAAGCGCTGTAATAGGAGCGGTCACCCCCAATAGTGTGTGGGCGGACTCTGCCGGATCAGTTCATTGCCGTTTGACGCCCGTTGAATAGCCCTTTGGGGCTGTGAGTTGCAACAAACGGCTGCGTACATACATACAAGACAGTACAGGACAGTATATCATAGCTCACCCGTTAATTCATGGGCAAGGGTGAACATCCTCTCCTTCTAGTGACCGCCAGACTCGGAAGTCTGAGCCGTCTGCATCTACCCATAGCGTAGCGTCCTGCGTCCTGCGCCTTGGAGAATAGAGAAATCGAGTTCCTGCGAGGGGGGTTGATGTCAGCCGCTGCAAGCACGATTCGCCCCCAGCCCTCGTGGGCTCTAGCACGTTCAAACGACGACGGCAGCAGTAGCCTATCTGAACTGCATGCATTGGGCCAGATAGCCGTTTGTGCTTCCACCCTGGCCGACATTGGGAAAAAAGCAACCGCCCGAGACTTGCAGGGGACAACAAGCCTCCTGAAGCGACGACAACTCTCCACTGTGAGATCGTCACTGAGATCCTGACAAGTCAACTGACGACATATTTGCTTCTGCCCAACGAGGCCAGCCCGGGCCTATCACTCACTACGAGCCTACCACAAAAGAACACTGAGACGAAGAGAAAACGTGGCGGCGCCATCCATAGACCTTTAAGGCCTTCGACAGCAAGACTAATGCCGTTTCCCGCGGAGTTGGAAAGGCGTCCCGTGAGGAATGCCGCTGTTCCCGCCTTATAGTGGAGTTTTGAACTGAAACTCGAGGCAACGGATGCAAGATAGACTAGATGTGAGACTCTTCGTGTACTCATGCTGCAACTAACTGAGAACAAAGACTCCCAAAGTCAAGGGAGTAGAAGGAGAAAACAGAAAGGCCTAGCACTCATTGCCTGAGGTCCTGATATTTGCATCATCGTTCGTAGTAGCCAGAAAATAGAATAAATACTCCTCCTTGTGCAACATATTCAAGCTAAGTCTCCCAACGGAAACCTGCTTCTCCATCATTACACCACCATCTTCATACTTCGCCAATCAACATAAGAAATACAGGAACACTGCACATACATACCCACAAACCCTATAGCCTATCGTCCTTACCAGTTGCTGTCGGCTACTTCCAGTTACCAAAAGCAAGCTTTGCCCAAGAATTAGCCCGTCGCCATGTCCCAGTTTCAGTATCGTTGGGTCTTCGAGTATCCTCAAGTAGGCTTGAACATGGTCTCCGAGTCTCCTCCTAAGCTCCACAGTCTTCATGAGCCCAGTGATGGTTCCGGTCCCAAAGTTGACCCACAGGCCTGCTCTCATGAAATTGCTTCGGATACCGAGACAGATGATGAAGACGATATGGGCGACTCGAAAGATGTGAAACAAGACGACCCAGGATCCGATAACAACCAACCCAGTGGTCGCTGGCATCCGCATGCACTCCATTTTCTCGCTCAGGTTCCCCAAAGTGACGACGACTGGTCCCGCTACCTCAGTAGCAACTTTGATGTCGGCTCCTTGTGCCATCGTCTCAAGTTGCCCTACATGTTCCCAGGCATTCGGGCTCACCTTGATTGGCCACGGTTCTTCAATGAGTGCACCTGGCATCTGGCCCGAGCTTGCAACAATCCCTCTCTTGGTTCCCTCTTCTCACTCATATTCGTGGCTGCATGCCATGTGGCACTCAAGGATGGCTGCCCACGAGAGGAAGTGTACAAAGGCCTGAGGGCCTGCGTGAGACAGTGCGGTATTTCAGAAGAAGAATTAACGCTACCCATGTTGGACAGGATAAGAGAGGGAGTTATCACAGGCATCGGAATACTCAGAGAGTATAGTAGAGTGGTTGGCTGTCGTGCAAACGAGATTCCTTTGCATGGTAAGTTTTGAAAGATTCCAGATTTTCCCCATACCAGAACTGTCCCTAAGCCTCCTCCAGCACACAATTGTCTCCAAGTGTTCCAATGCCGCAACCCTGCCTGTGTCCGCCTCATTAAACAGAAGATTGCATCAACCTATCGGCCGACAACACCCCTCGAATCTGAATACCTCGAGATACCCTCTCTAGTTTATGAAGTGCTGGGGGGCCGGCACTCCAAGTGGGAGTAAGGTCTGTCCGTTTCCTTGCTGACTCTGTCCATATGCCTAACTACTGCTCATAGATACAAAACCATCTACCGTATGCTGTGCTCTCAAGAAACCCAGAGTATATGTGCATATGGCAGTTTTGATGTGACTAGGGTGATGGAATTTGAAGAACGGGATGATCTTGTTGAATGGGACGGGAGTTTAGATACTGAGTTGGTGTGTGTGTCCAGTATCGTTGATGAGTAGGAAGTGCTGTACGCGTGAAGATTGAGCAGATAAAAAGAATCCGCCATCTCAACCCATGTGTCCATACTCGTTGAGAGCTCTTGGGGTAGAATGTTTACCAAACGCCAGGTTTGGGGCAGGGTGCTGTCTGGAACAAGATGTAGATGAACCGAACACTCCCATTTCCTTGAAACTGGAGTCCCATTTCGTTCAAGTGAATGACCGTTCGTGGATCCCAGTTGTGCGTGATGGCCTCATTGCTTCCACGGGGAATCAGTTCGATCTGTGCGTTCCGGTTGCTCAAGGGCACGAGCAGGGCAGTGGAATGATATCCCGGCCACAGGGCGCTGCCTTTCTGCAGTCGGAAGGCTTCGGATCGGAAAAAGGGTCTCTGGAGATCTTGGATGACAGCACCACGGCTGGTAGCCCATCTCACAAGTGGTCCACTCTATTACATCTGGTCAGAAGATACTTGGTTATTTATATATACTGAGACTTACGAGGCCCCGAATCACTTCATCACTCAAGTCTGCGCACGGCTTTTCCAAGCCATACGTGCCCAGTTTCGATTGCTTCTCTCCAGGTGTAGAAGTGAGCACTTCCACGATAGCCTTTTCCTGGAGGGACTTGATGTGGTCGTTGAACCGATAGACTTCGAGATAAGGCACCTGCGCCATGGCTTCTGGGTTCAGGGGGTTGGGCTATATTGGGCTTATGTCGTGGAGAATGCAACGTTAGGTATTCAAGAGGAAAGTAAGAGCACACTTGTTGAACTATTGAAATTCCGTGATAAGATCACTAAGACGAGGATGGAAATAACGGTGGAGAAACCCGGCGGCTTTATACTTATATATTTAGAGTCGTAAGCGTAGGTGATCGAATATGTGAGCGTCGAGTTGCACTGCTGTTGGCTTCCACATGGATATTTGCGACGCATAAGCAGCAGCAGAGCGGCAAAGCTTCCTAGGGTGAGCCCGGCCTGTATACCACCCTCATACAGTGCATCCTGCCTGAAGAGGTCCCTCGATAAGCATTGCATTGCATTGCATTAGTTAATCATTCGCTCATTCCACGCTCCGGCAGCCCGGACCCTTGTGCCGTCACCCAAGGTGTCTCAAAACTTCGGTGGAAATAGTCGCTTGGCGAACGGCTACCTGCAGGAGGACATTTCTAACATCAACGTTAGTGCAAGGAAAATCCGTTTGTTGTCATTCGTCCAACAACGCGACCAGGGTGTTATGATGTTTGCTATAACATCCCGGTTCATGATGCATGGCCGCTGATCAGCGGGAAGGGAGCTGCAGCCAACCGTTGAAAATGGGTCGAGCTGGCGCCACGTCCAAATTCGAGATGAAAAAGAGGGGGATACATTCAGGTTCAAGATAGACAAAGTCGGGCCTTCACTTGAAGCTGTCCCGTTCTCGCGGGATCGCACTAATCAACCCATGCTATGGGGAAGCAAGATCGAAACACTAACGACCCTCGCAAACTCTCGTCGAAACATCCCGCACGGCAGCAGAGCCGAGCGTCTAAGCGAAGATGAAGGTCACGGAACCGGATGGCGATCGCAAAATGATAGCTCAATTTTATTTGTCCAGCACATTTGTCCCAGGCTTGTGTGTGTAATTCTTCCATAACATGGCTTGCGTGGATTCCACATCAAGAAGCGGCTGCAGTACTCATGCATGAGCAAACGAAAATGTCACATTCTTGGACCAATGCGGACAATTTGCCTCGGCTGTATGACGAGAGTGATACTGTGTGGGAAGCATTGGACAACCAGCTTTCGTATCGCCAGTCCCTGATATACACAGGGTCGTGCAGCTATTGAAGGCCATGGACACAGACAGTCTGGAGTACCGACATATCGAGAACGAATATTCCGAAGGTGGGAGCTACTTAGTCGATCGGCTAGACGATCATCTGCTGCGCCCTTCTAGCCCCAATCGCAATATGTACGGCATGGAGATGCGTTTGCATATCTAGTTCATTTTCTGTTTGACAAACCATGAGCATCGTTGACTGAAGTGAGGTGGCGCGGGCAAGTGTGTGTTCAAGTTGGTGTGCTCAGTGTCCTCTTGGGGATGATTTGAGCAGCTTAACAACATTGTCGTAATACCCTTGTACTCCTCCGTACTTCTGCAGTATCCCGTGTATATCGACTTCTTCAACCTTCCCTGTGTTTTCTCGGCCGACCAAGCCTGTGTTTCGAGTACTTGGTATCCTCAACATCTCCGTCTCAACGTTCCACCCGCAATCTTCCGCTATCTGCGTAACCCAGTCGACTAAAGATGCAAACATACTTTTAGATTTGGTCTTGTCTCGAGGCGGAGGTGCCCGCCACCTATCTCCTGTGAGATTGTGACTGCAACAAGGTATCATGATGAACGGGCATTGAGATATGGCGGCAAGAATTGGTGTCCAAGGTGTCAGCTCGTCGGCGTGGTTAGAGATTATGAATGTGCCTTGAGGGAAGAGGCCATCATGAATGTCTTCAGAGTTGACTACTCTAGTGTCATCACTCGCTGCCTCCCTGGGAATGATACTGGGAAGTAAGAGCAACCTCTGGAGGGAGTTTCCAGAGGGTGATCCCGTGAATGGCGAGTTGTACTGAGACCACGACTTACGCTCGCGGGCATCAAAACCCCAACCAGCATATCCTTCCATCCTGAGGATATGAACCAGTAACCCATTTCCGCAGCCGATGTCCACAAACCCTGGGAACTCCCTATTGTGGTACACCTCCGTCCACAGCTCAATCAAAAATGCTGCGATACCTAGATCCTCAAACACATGTTTTGTGGGATCTGTAGTCTCAAGCCAGGACTCGACGAGAGCTCTGGCGTATTTGTTTTTTAGTTCAGAGTACCTATCCTGAAACCTCTCTCGGGGTACAATGACATCGTGATGAACTCTTTTGACGTAGCCTCGAGCGGTGCTGTGACCATGCTTGTGGATGGTCTGGAGTAGATGGTAAGCTATCCTCCCCAATTTGACTTGGTCGACCTCTTCCTCGCCTGTCTCAGGTTCAAAGAGTGCAAAGTGGACGGAGATGGTGCCTGTGTTGGTGGCTACATCCCACTCATGAAGCTGGCTGATACCCTTGACCTTTGGGTGATAGAAGGGTAGGTCTGCAGCAGAGGAGGTATGTGGTATATACACGGCCAGTGATCTTAACAGGGTGGCTTCCCCGTCAGCTTCTTTATCCTCATGACTATTTGTGTGATAGAAGGAGCAGGTCTGATCTAATGGAGCATCGCGAAGTGTGTTTCTGGGTATCAGTCGGCGCACAACGGTTCTTTGCCGGCTGAATCCTTGGAAGTCGAGAGCCCGAGGGCGACTTTGGATGGCACCGTCAGCTTCAGGGGCAGGGTTCAGACTGTCATCATCGAAGAGAACATCTGCACGAAACAACCACTTGGAGTTGAGGTTTGGGTTCTCAACAAGGTTGAGCATAATCTCGTCGAAATGCTGAGTCTCAAACGTGCATGTGTGGCGGCACATAGGTAACCAGGTAACTCCGCCGCAACGTTCGCGGATGACGGGCGGCGATCCCGGAGGAAACTCCTCGGGCTCAAAAGGTGCCTTCTTTTGAAACTCCATGCTCAGACAAAATCCAGAAACGGAAGGGTGGCCGACGGGTCCGAAGATGCAGGCTGCTGAAAAGTGGTCAGACACTGTCTGGTGCCAACAGCCGTAAGGTGCGTTCGGAGCGTTACCTCGACCCTACGGTGATCACCGCCGCTAGGACGTACTTAATCGGATTTGATCCGGGGTTGATGGCCACTCTGATAGTGACGGGTGGTCGTGGAGATCGCGAATGATGCGAGCAGTATTGAAGACTTCCTCCGAATAGGGCTAGCTGTGCCCCAGGATCTAAACAGCTGAAGCCCTGACTAGTACTCTCGGTTCCGAGAAGCGAAGTGAGATGGTTCGATCTAGGGTCCAAGAGCTGGGCGAAACACCCACTGATAATGACGAAATGGTCTACTGTATGGATCAGAAACAGGTGCTTTCGGACTTGGGAGAAACGAGGCAAAAGTGGCACCGATTACCGACGGTGGAGGTGGAAGCGGGATACTAGGGCTTGACCCAAACTTGCGTGGGAGAAGCAATGCCACGGTCAAGGGTAATAGAAATGAAACAAGGTGGAAGGGTTAATGCATTCCATGTCAGTCTGTACAGCACATTACCTATGGTGATAGGTAGGCGTAGGGAGGCTGCCTTGGTGGTTACCTTGGTTTACGAAAGTCCCTTGAGTTGGCAGCTACCTTACTGTTTCGCTCTTCCCTCGCTACCGCATACTTTAGGTTGTCTGTAACAGAGCGGCCCGGAAGGGGCCTTCCGTGCTAACATCGCTGCTAATAATAAGATCTGTAACATTCAACACCCCTGGCCTGATTTTGGCAGGTGCCTTTCCGATGGATCCTTTCCGGCTAGGAAAACAAGAATCCTGCTTGATGTGGTCCATTTCTCTACACTGTTGCGATTTGTTTGCATCACAAACGGGACTTATGACTGTGTTTGCGCAGAAGTCGCTGAGGAAATGACTGAACGAAACAGGAAGTTCAGGGTAAGTGTCCCTCCAACCACATGTTGCATTGACAAGAGTCACTCATCACATCAATCCAACTCAAGGTATTGCAACACTAAGAGGTAGCCTTTCGGATGTTAGGGTGTGGTCCTGTGCGTCACAAGCGAAGGCCGTGTGACTTGCAGCAACAGTGGCAGCCAACAACACCTGTTAGACCACCACTGGCCTCAACGCAACGCAATACAACGCAATACAACACAACACCGTACTTTTCAGTTGAACAGGGACTACACAGGATGATGGATGGATCACAGATATCATATCACAATGTGCACGAAGGCGCAGGCCGCAGTGCATCCAACAGCCAACAAAATGTCCGACAAATGCTACCTTCTCATCATATGTGCCGAAAAGCGGACGCCATAAGGTACCCGTTGAGTTTTGACTCAATGACAGGTCTCGACTTGATTGCATGCGATTGAAAGGAGTCTGGCTGGGTTCAGGAGCAAGGCATCTTCCGCTTTCAACGGGCTTCCCGAAATAAAGTGAGGACCAACGGTGGCTGGGCTGGGCTGGGCTGCCGTGTAGTATTGGTTGGAACGTGCGGTAGGCTACTCCGTCGATCTTGACCAATATCACTGCTCAAGTGAGCCTTCCAAGGCCTTGTAAGGAGAATGACTGCTTTTGCACCAATGATCAAAATATCTCACCGGTTTTCAACTTTTACAGAATGACTTGACTTCTGAAAATAGGTACGCCTCTGGAAACAAAAGTGTAGTCTGCCCAAGTTACGTAAATTGAAGAAGTGATCTTATTCGCAGACTGGGCTATGTACGTGCCTTCAATGATTTTCAACTTCCAGCTACCTAGGTATTGTGTTCCGCCCAGCGACGGGCTCTGGATTCAGAGCCCCATTATAGACGACAGTGGATGCTTGCCGAACTCATCTCACAAGGCTTTCTGCCTGATAGTTTAGGCCAACACACGAGCCAATCAGCTAGCACGCCCGCTGTCTCCTGCCTCCCACCAAAGCCCAAAGCCCACTTACTCATCTTTGCCCCTCCAGCTTCTACCACTCTCCCGACTCTTTCTTCTCCCTACAACGTCACCAACACAAATACCCGCAAACTCCAAAGACTTTGCAGCCTCGCAAACCTCGTCGCTAGACATCCTCATCGCTTACACGCACTACTCGATATCTACACAGCGAGGCGCTATATTGCCAGCGGTCGCTGAAAACATCCTCCTCCCCCTTACAAAACCCATTTCCCAAGGTAACCCCAGTACCTCCGAGTTTATGTCCATCGAAAATCTCAAGACCTACGGTGAGTCTCTTTGCTACCCTCGAGAAGCCTTCTCCTCCCGGTTTTGGTATTCATCTGCGCGGTTCGTCTCGACTCTCGGATATCAGGCTGTCGTCTCGTCCTTTCGTACCTGCATTTGTTTCCCACGAGCCACATGTTGAATCTCCACTCATTCCCGTATCCCATCACAACAAATTCGATTATGAGGAATACCATAGCTGACCATCGCGACACTAGACCCCTTCGCCGAAGCCGACGAGGACACCGGAGAAACCAAGCAGACGCAGAATTACATCCATATACGCATTCAGCGTAAGTCACCTTCTACTCCAGCCACACTAGCCAAGGGCGCATCAAGGATCACATCACACCGTAACCTCACGTGAGATTTCTGTGTGACTGAACAAATCCATGTTACACCTGACTCTAGGTGGCATCGTTTTGGCGTATAATGCTAACATGACTCAGAGCGTAATGGACGTAAGACTTTGACCACTGTTCAGGGTCTCCCCAAGAAGTTTGACCAGAAGAAGATTCTTAAGGTCATCAAGAAGAAGTTTGGTAAGCTCCACACTCCTCACGGATGATTTCAAAGCTAATGCGACTCAGCCTGCAATGGGACTATCGTCAACGACTCCGAGATGGGAGAGGTGATCCAGCTCCAGGGTGATCAGCGCAAAGATGTTCAGGAATTTCTCATCGACAAGAAGGAAGGCCTCGAGCTAGATGCCAAGACCATTAAGGTCCACGGTTTCTAAAGCTCTGCATGCCCCGTCGTCCTGTCAGTCGCCGTTCCCGGGCGTCTTGACGTAGAGGGACAGGGACGCATGGCCTCTCCGGCTTGTGCCTTTTCCGGACGTGTACTCTTGCTCTCGCAACAGACACACCGAGGCTCGGCTCCGATTACTCTAGGATGACGGGCATCCACTCAGGGCGAGTTTTAATCCTGGTGGCTTTTTTTTGGAAGAGTATTTATTCTTATGCTGCGCGTTCTGCAGCAGGTGGATGATAGCTTTTCGGCATCCATCTTGCTCACGTGCACGAAGGACGAGGCTACGGGCAAAGCATTTGTTACTTCAACATGGCTTGTCAGTCGCTCGTTAGTCAGATATGTCTACATGGGCAAGCCCCGCAGTAGTCTCAGGCAAATACAAAGTCGATTCCGAATCTTTCTACTAAAAATTGATGTGAAATTGTTTCAATCCTAGTTGTGGTCGTGGTTTGACGTCAGGTCCCACTTGTAAGGCACAGCAACTGGAGTTATGCTAATCAAAACCCAGGCTCCAAAACTGCACACTGCTTGGGATTCACAGACAATTGTATATCTGAGTTTTACAGCCCAGCAGAATAATTAGACATGTTCAGCCCTAGCTTGGGCGGGGATATCAGAATTCAAAGAAAACTAAAAAGTCGCTGAAAGTCATTTGTAAAGGAAAACAACAACGGTTCACCTGCTTCTTTGTATGTGCACAAATATAAAGGCAGTTCATTCGCCCGCAAGACAGCCGAGAAGTTCTACAGGTCTTCATGCTGCTCAATGCTTCCCCTGATCTGAGTGATAACGCGCGAAGCCTCATCAAAGGCGCGCCGACCAGAAGCTACAATTGGCATCTGGGGGTAGTCAGGTGTGGACTGATGAAGGTGTACCAGCAGAGTCACCATAGTGATGGAACAAGCTATGGAGAAGACGTTGATAGAGGTGGACGTCTCCTTGCGAATGTTGATCTTTTGGTGAGTGACGTGATACATCATGGTAAGAGTCTGCGGCGTAGTTGTTAGCTGAAGTAGCAAACCTTGGTTGCGGTGAGTGTCGTGTGTCGCGTGTGCGGGGAAGACATACAGTGGCTATACCAACCCAGCCTGGGAGGAGGAGACGAGGGTCTTGGAAACCACCCGTGAAAGAGAGCACAAATGCAGTGAGATATGCGTTACAGAAGTTGGTTGTGAGCAGGCGAACCATTGTCGCTTGTGGGGTATAATTGATGAGCCTGTGAACTAGTTAATATGGATGGTGTTGTACAGCGAGCATGTCACAACAGAGACGATGGAATAACCTACCATCTGGACATTAGACAGTCCGTGAAGAAGAATGATAAATATCCCGAAGCAAAACACTAACGTCCAGCATATCATATCAGCACAGCACTTTTTTGACCTTGGATCTCCTCGAGGAATCTCTCAACGCACCCATATAGTTGCGAGCCCAGTCTCAGTCAAGGCGTACCGCGCATCCGCCTCGACACTCATAGCCACAGATCCTCCCGTCGTTGAAGGCACAACAACTACAATCTCTGGCCCTGGCAAGACACGTAACAGTAGTTGAAGCGCAGACGGCAAACCCCACCACAACGCCGGTAGAATAGAGAAGAGCCGCAGAGCAAAAAGCCACGGGTGCCATGGCTTGGGAACATTGAGGACGACGGCGACGCGAGGTTGGAGGAGAGACGGATGCACGGGACTATCGATCTCGGGAGGAGCTGTCTTGGTCGTGTGCGGTGGCGGCGGAGGTTTGCCAGACGTTGAGGTCACGGGCGCAAGCGGTTGTGGAGGTAAAGGTAGATGGCCTGTAGAAGAGCCCCGACGAACGGGGGGAGGATTGGCCATCTCACATCGATCGTTCAGGCCATCTGAAGCAAGTCGCGATCAATTGTGTGGGAACTAAAATCACAGAAGCCAAACCCAAGAGAAAAAAAGGAGGGGGGACAGAAATCAGGTCAACGCAAGGGGGGCAGCCTTGGTAAGGCAGCTGTTGGTGATGGCGTCAAAGGAGGAGGACAAGCTGCCACCTCCAGAGTCCAATGCCTGCACAATTCAGATTGAACCGACAGGGGTCGTGGGGGTTAAAATGCGCCAACCATTGGAAGTGGGAACATAGGACCCTTTTCGACGTGGCTAGTGGAACTCTGGAAGCTGGATCACACCTCATGGGTTAGGGTTGGCCATGGCAAAAGCATGGCTGCATGGATATCAAGAGTATTAATTTTCATTCACGGCCACCAAGTTCATAAGCTGTTTCTACCTGGAGCATGCATATATGTAAACATTTCGAACTGTCTTCATAAATCGCCAATCAACTTCACATATCCCTCAAGGTTAATGTAGCTTCGTCTTATAAGCTTGACCAGACTCCGTTTTCCTGCTCTTACAGATCCACCGTGCCACGTACATCCAAGTGATTCCTAACTCGTCCTCGAGGCCATAGTAGATAGAAGATCTAGGGGAGGAAAGAAAACTCGGGACCTCAATCTTAAATGACAAAAAGACTTACGCAACTTAGTCTAGGTTTGGTGTACTCTTTGCTGAGTTTATTTTGACATCCTACATCAAGGTCTGATGTTTTCTTGCTGTCCGAGAACGACACCGTCAGCAAGTAAAATGGATTCCCATAAAAACATAAATGTGACCCATCATCTCCTACTGTTATCTCGCTTCGTCTTCATCATGTTTGGAGCGCTTCGGGAGAACATTGCTGTTGCTCCGACTAACTTCTGCCGAAATACTCGCGAGACGCTTTTTGCTTTCATTTCGTTGCAGCCCGGCAAGTGTGCCCATCAACTCGGTGCGAGAAGAGTCAATACTCAGTTTCTGGTCGTCGCTCTCGTCGCTGTCCGTCTCCAAAAGCACCTCGGTATCCAGATGTCCTGTCGAAGGCGGTACGCCAAGATCCTTCTCTATCAACGGGACCTGTTGCCGCATCCATCGTAAAAGCATTTGGTGTCGCAGAGCTCCACGCCTTGCCTCACGATAGGCAGAGGTGGCCTGGAGAAACACCTTGATCGCATCCGCCCGACGTTGGAAATGATCAAAGGCTTCGATTGCAGAGTCAAGCTTGGCTTGAGTCTCGAAGAGTTTCCGTTGTGCTACGGGCCCCCTGACACTTGGGTCCAACAGATCCCGTTCCGCTAATAAGACGTTTGAACTGGCCACCTCCACGGCTTGTCTTAATTTGGTCCTTTCACCAACTGGTGCTGGTGTATGTCCTGCTGTTTCAATCTGATCTCGGTCTTCGTGCAATTCCAACAACTTGGAGCCAACGAGTGTCTGCCAGGCGCTTTCATACTGCTGGTTATAGCGCTTATACCACGAGTATTTTTTGCGCTCTGACACCTCAAAGCATATGTACTCAAGCCATTGTGATAATGGATCCTGGTCCGCTGGATCTGGTTTCATATGAAATGGCGTGGTGAGAGATTGCTTAGAGAGGCACTTGGTACATCGCGCCAGGTATTCGTCAAATGTATCCCGGTTTCGTCTCACTCTCAGCTGATAACGGCAAAACTGGTTCCACCTTTCCAGCTGGCGTTCAAACACCATCCATTCTTGCTTCCCTGATCCGGTAGTGTCTTGTTTCCAGTACTCAAGAAGCTCGGTGTGGTGTTCTGGATTCTGGGCGACTTGATCGATGAGCTCACTGGAATACCAGGGGCGTCCCCCAGCCTTGGTCAGAAGGTCATGGAACGCCCTCTCGCGTTTGATGTCGTCAGTATGTTGCTCATCAGGAGACAATAAAGTCTTGACCTGGGGAATCGGTGTAGCCCTCTCGGTAGTTGTTAGAGTTGTACTAGACTCATAATCCGGGTTCCACCATGGCAGCATGTCCATGTAACTGCCGGACTTGTCAACTGGGCGTACTACGCTGGAGATGTCTGGCAGCTGATCGCAATAGAGAACCCTGGGGATCATCAGAGAATGAACAAGACGAGCAGAGACGCATGAGAGTTGGGGTTGCCCGTACTGTAGTCTGTCTCTCATCCAACGGGTGACCTTGTCTTGCCCCTGCGCCTCGAGTGATCTGAGCTTGATATCAGACAAGTTCAAGAAGGAGTCAGAGCAAGAACTTACGAGCGTCTCTCGTTCTGGTGCCGTGCATCTTCCTCCTCAGACCACGCTACGGCCTTGAAGATGTGGTCCATTGGTTGGTCCCTGGATTTGACGTCTGGATCTGGTGCAAGTGTGACTGGTGGGCTTTGGGGCTTGTCCATTGGGCTACTGTGATTTCGCCGATTTCTCTTTTGTTTGTCCCGCCGAAATTGACAAAGTACTTATCTATGTGACAGGTTGAACTGAATGTTGCCGCAGAGTAACGAAGCATGAGTGTGCGCTTGTGAAAGGAAAGTTGAAGGGCCGGTGATGGATGAAGGATGAAGGATGTCACAAGTGAATGCGTCACAGATGTATTTTGAGTGAGACAAGCAAGGGGAGAAGAAGGAGAAGAAGCAAGACAAATACGGGACGGATCGCGAATGAGGCTGAGCCTAGGTTCCTAATGGCCGAGTAGCCTCAAAGTACTAAGGTAAGGTAAGGTAGGTAGGTACCTAATTTGATTTTTCCCTCTTGCCTTCCCTTTCATTTCTAGCCCGAGTACGGTAGTTGCATGTAAGGCCGTACGCACGAACCTGCTTGGCTGTCGCAGAGTGTGAATTAATGAATGGAAAGCGCGGCCCAAGGACCAAGCGCCCCTGTATCTGAAGTCCGGGCAAGCACTCCCCATGATCCGCGCCCTGCAGCAACAAACCTAAAGAATTGGAAAGAGAGACCCGGGTAAGTAATCCGCGATTAGCGTCGGGCAACTCTGATTGGATGCCGACTGAGTGTTCTGGCATCTGGATTCTGGGCTCCAGGGCAGGGAGGGGGCCTGAATCTGATGGAGGGGTGCCCGCTGTGGGGAAGATCCAATGGAAGAAGCCGCCCTGCCCTGGAATCGAAGGCTTCCATCCATTCATTCGATTGTGTCACTGTTTCCATTCAGCCAAGACCATGTCTGAAGTCTCCCCTTCCATGGCCTCAGTCTCATCTTTACCATTGCCGCGGGTTAAGCGCCAGAAAGTTCTAGGCAGCTGTCAATCTCTTAGCTTCAAACGATCTCAAGAGACCCTCTCTAGCCTTTCTCATGCCTCGGCTCAATCGTCTAGTCTAATATCACATCACGGATATCGATGCTATCATCACTGTTACCCTGGTCCTTGACCCACGCACCATAAAGAGCATGCAGCTCATTCATGACCTCGTGCATTTCTATTGCCACAAGGGACAGGCCTGGCAGCTCAAAAGTTGGAAGTGACGGCGAGTTCCTTACATGCATTATTTCTGTTCTTGTGACCACTTCCAAGTTTCCAGGTCCATCCAGCCCATCGCATCTCCCTTGCTTCGTATCTGTTGGAATTGACCTCTCTTTTGTCATCAAATTCCGTAAAGTGGAAACTGATGATGAACCGACACTCACTGTTTTATAACCATTACCAAGCGCGATATCCTCAGATACTAAGATAATCGCCGAGTTCGTGCCGACCCCGTACCGCGGACTTACACTGGAGAATGCCTCTCAGTCCTTACTCCTCAAGGAGCAAGAAACTTGGGATGTCTGTTCTAAAAGTGACAAGATTTAGGTCAACTTAGTGCACACTTCGGAGGCCTATAACCAGTTCTTTACATCACTTTGGATAGAGGTTATCAATTATTGTCACTCCAGCTTTAATCCAATGCAGCCTCTGATGTCAAAAAAGTCTTGAGATTCGACCAGAAATATAGACAGGCTACCCTGTGATGATTATGAGAAACCTTGTAACTAGTCTCTCTGATTGGTCACTTTCTTTTTGTCCACTGCTCAAAGTGTTTTAGTCACATATTACTGATGAGGACGAGCATTGAATCAATGGTTCGTCCAATACGTCTGGAATCCCCCGTATTTGCGTCATGAAGTGTAGCTGAATCGTCTCTGGCACTATCCATGCGCTTGAACTTGCAACGCCAACGAAATATCACAGCGTGCAGAGATAAGAACATCGCTGGAGCCTTGACATAGGCGGAAACACAATCTTGAAGTCTTAAGATGAATATTGGCCACCGCCAACTTAGAGGAGAGTTCGTGGACGGCGTGGGTTGTATCCCTCATCGAGGACTCCCAGTTCTTGAAGCAACGGCAACGCCTACCAAGGGCGCCCGAGACCGAATCTCGGTGCAAAGAACGCCAGGAGTATCCAATGAGCTCAAGACGAGGTTTCGACTGGACCTGCTATACCGGTGTCTCGTTGGGTGGTCGGGGAAGAGGGTGAGATGCCGGGGCAAGTCGCTGGGGACAAAGTATTAGACACAACGGTTATTTGATTCTCGGGGGTTGGATATTCGACATGCCCGCATCATGGATTCTTTGTATGACTATTTTCGTTGAATCTTGCAGAGAGCTGGAGGTAAATCGCGCGGGCGTTGTGTCGGTATCGGTCTCGGAAGAAGGGGGAAACAACATCTGTACATCAAAGTCAGCACGGCTGAACAATTCCAAACGCTATGAAAGACAGTGAACTCGAAGGAAGCCAACAGTTCTTGGCTCACCAATCTTCAGAATCTTCAGATCTGTTTCGGAGGGCAAGGCTCAAGATAATATCCGTCCAATGGCTCTGCGACTTATGTGCACCCACTTGAGCCGCTTCCTTGCTTCCAAATCGTGGTTCGCTAGGGCCAATTTGGCTGTTAACGTCATAAGCCTGTATCTTGATTAGATGCTGGTTGTTTTATACGGGTCATTGCAGTAAGAGGCTCTGCACAAAGAGATGGAAGGAATGAATGATACCCCTTTGATCAGATCAGATGTAGGCCGCTTTATGTACGACTTTATCTACCACTCAAGTCTCTGGGAACGGCAGAGACACCATGTCGTCTGTGAGAGTAGTGGCAGCCGGTGACTGAAGTATATGATCCCCCTAATGGACCATACATCTGTAGACTCTGTATATGAAGATATTGATATGGCCATCCTGTGTGTTTCATACTGAGGAAGCATCATGTTTGACTCCTTCCCGAATGCCCCAAAGGAGACGAGTGGGCTTTGGATTGCAACGTGGATCTTGTAGAGCCATACTAGATTAGTATGAGGATGAATTGACCAAAGGATGAATTGAGGATTTGAAACTGGATAAGATAAGCGTTAGAAAATGTCGCCAACTCAGGGGTAGATAACGCACTTTGTCATTGAGAAGCTTCTCCTACCATAACCCTAAACTTATCGCCATTTGACACAGAGGTATTCCGATAAATTTCACGTGTAATCGATTTGATGGTCGTATTGTTAGACGTCTTGTAGGATGGCAATGGCTAACCAGTTCTATAAGCGTTAGGCCTCAACGGCATTTCGCTTATATTCATTTACAAGATTCGTAGCTCAATCTCGATGCCCAAGTGACTACTGTGAATAACACAGTGATGGGAATGACTTGCTTAAGCCACTCGTGAGATGTGCCTTGTGGACCGGCTCTGCGTTCTGGTTCTTCGTTGCGCACTCCTAGAGACTGTCGGCGGCTCAACCGATCCAACTGCACAACACCCGTTAGCTCCTTTGAACAAGTCGACAACAGTGTCTCGAGCTTGAAGCCTCTAGGGACAGAAATCTTGGTAGACTCTCAAGATATCCTATGATGGTATCGCGAAAGGAGGCCTGAGTGTGTAAGCTGAGTCTTATGGCGGAGCCTCTGGAAACCATACTCGCTCTCAATAAATTGGAAAGGGAAACGAGGAACCCTAGCTGAGCAGAGTATGTCGAAACCTTTGAGTGAGCGACCCTGATAGCAAGTACCGGGACAAGTTGGCCCTCAGTGTTAACCGTAGCTTATGGAGGTGGGAGATTCTCTGACACATAGCTTTTCTAAGCGATTTTCATGAGCATCGACTTTCTCAAGGACGGAAAGATCCCGAGTGCCTTTAGAGAGACTTGCGACTCGAATTTCACCAAGGAAAACGGGATGCTACTTTGGATACTCGGTATAGGCGGTATTGGTGTTACTCGTAGACGAGGGGGG